>CAVNYN010222466.1:44984-82329 GCA_963692815.1 Nyctanthes arbor-tristis
ACTAATCAACCCCCCCCCCCCCAAAAAAAAAAAAAAAAAAAAAAGGCGACGATTCAGAGGTCAAATGGTTGAACTAGTTTTAATCAAATAATAAATTATCATCTTTAATTTTATTCTAGAAAATGTAGGAAAAAAACTTTCATCCTCTCTAGTTTTTATTGGTTTTTTTTCGATTGAACTGGGTTTTGTCGATTTCTAGTTCAGGTTCTTACACCTGGTTTTTCGGCCAGTTTCCAGTTTTTTTAGTTGTTCCAGTCTAGAACGTTAGCCTTAATAAGTCAAGATTAAGCCTTGACAAGGAGCATATAAATAATAATGAACTCTTTGCATCAATTTGCTTCAAAGTGTGTGGTTCCTTGTGAAAATAACACGTTTCTGCACCTTGTGAGTTCTATTAGCAATGGAAGTTAAGTTGTAGAAAGTTCAGTAGAAGTGGTATCTTCGGTGATGGTTTTCGTAGCTCTGCTCCCAAGAAGTACCCTGTCCTCAGAACTTATTACCGGGAATAATTGTTTGTCTTAAGGAGATTGATTTTGTTCAGTTTTTGGGTTCCCTGTGTGTGGAATTTGCAATGGTAAGAAAGAGAATAGGTGAAAGGAGCAACTGTGGTGGTTTTATGGCTGGACCAACAACTAGGTGAGATGAAATGATATAGATAAAATAACATGTAGAACTTAGACTATAATCTGGAGTTTGTCATGACCTCTTCAGTGCCTTTATGCCAAATCAATGGGGTTATCCGCATGGTCTTTTATTGTCAGAATTGGAGCTTAACTGTTAACTGTTCTTTTGTTTTGTGTTTGAGACCATATTTGTTTTTAAAAGTAAACCTATTAAAATGAAGAATGGAAAAACATATCCTCATGTCGAAAAATATTAGAGACGAATAATGTAGAAATGTGCAGGACAGCAAATAAATAGGCACTTAAGCGCATTTTACGTGGCATAATTCTATCTTGATCAACAAATCAGAGAAAGTTGGTGGAAACGGGTGTTTTGACTTTGAAGAAGGGCTAATAATGAACAATCAATTATGTACAAGTGGAGAGTTGTAAATCTCAGGTGCATTTGACTGTATTTGCTTATATTGGCTCTTATCTTCTATTTGAGGATCCTTGTTACTTTTTCTGTTACTGTTTTTAACAGTATAAGGAAACTGCAACTCTTGTACATTTCTATTGTTAAACAAGCATGCTTGAAAACATCTCCACCTTACTCTTTCTGTTCTCATTGTTAAAGATTAGGGTCAGATGGATGTCTAGAAAATTGATTTTAATGAATTGGACTCTTACTTGTTACTTTAAGCAAGTATTCTTTGAAGGTTTACTTGGTTTCATCATCTGCATTTTGCAGTTCACTCTATTCATGGCTTGCATGGTCATATTACCGTATTTGGTTCTGGGGACGTTCAAGCCACAAACGGATTTACTTCGTACAGATTAGCAGTTCTTGGATTTTATTTGACGACTATATGTCCTTACTGACATAATTGAAGAGATATACAAATTACAGGTAGCAGCATTTGCAGCCAGATAAAAGTTGATTTTCCCATACACAATGCATTTTTTTTAACATTAATATTAGAGAGACGGAATCTGGTTGACAATGATTTGCTTCTGGTTAAATATGCATACAAGTTGAGCTTTTACTAGAAAGATTATTTCGATGTGCGTGGCGCCTTTTGATACTTAATTCATGCTTGGGTTAATTAAAAATATCAGCTCACTTTATATCCTTTTTTCTTTTTGAAAATCACGACATGAACTTTTGTGCTAAATTCCCACCCGCACACCATCTCCCTAAACACTCACGGATTTTCTCGGTGGATCCCTTCGTCTCTGTCTCTGTTTCGTTCCGTCCAATTGCCGGTGATCTTCTTGCAGCTGTTGTGACATCTGAATTATCTCCCTCTCTCTTTGCGAACTAAACCTTTATTGTGGTCTGAATCCCTGCCGAACTCATTGTGAAGAAGAAAAATAAGAATCAGCCTTCAAAATCAGATCTGAGACATGAAATCAAATCTGTTCTGTAGCCAAATCGATTAAACCGAACAGCTCATTTTTTTGTCGTGAATGGGATGACTTCAATCCCTGTCATCAATTTCAGTCTGTCCCATCTTCGTCACCGATTTCATTACATTTGTGAATTAGAATTCTAACGACGTGTTCTTGTATAAATTAGGGTTTTTAATTTGGGATTTTTTTTTATTTGAGTTTTCCGTATCAGATTAACAATTGTGAATTAGGGTTTTCAATTTGGGGCTTTTTGTGATTTTGAGTTTTCTGATTGAATATTTCTTATTCTAGTTGTTTTTTGTGTGGAGATTGTGGTCGCCGGCGGTTGATGGTGTGGTTGCTGGAGGTCACATATTGCCTTTTTCAATTTTGTAATGATTATGACTTGCCGGAGATTAGTTGTGACTCACCGGAGTTGTGACTCGTCGGATTTGTGACTCGTCGGATTTGTGACTGTGACAACGAGTTGCGACTTTTTAGAGACGAGTTGCGACTGGTGGTTATTGTGTCACAAATACGATGTTTTGTGACTATTCGTGTTCGCCGGCACTCGTCAACAGATGTCATTTGTGCTCCTCTTGTGGCTGTAACGGTTGTGACTCGCTAGAAATGAGTTGCGCTCGTGGTGACTTGATGTCCGGTGATTGTTACTTGTTGTCAAGCGGTTGTGGTTCGTTGTGACTCGCTTTCTTGTGGTTGTGAGTTGTCGTGACTCGATGTTCGGTGGTTGTGATTCGTTATGACTCGTTGGCCATTGTGTCTTGCTATAATTTTGTACCTATTTTGTGACTTTGTGCACCTGATTTTTGAAAATAAATTCTATACCTACACGACGCTCTTCCGATCTAAAAGTTTTATTTGTATTTGTGTTCTGTCCCCTTCATGCTTTCATGTGCTGCTGAAATATCGTATGCAATTTTCATATGCAATTTTGGATAGTGCAATGTGCATGCATAACATAACATAACATGCTTTTATAAGAATTATTATTAGTTCGGGCGTCATACCTTTTTGACTGTTTTCATCCTTCGTATCCTGGAACCTCCTCTACGATTTATGTGCCATGGTAGTTTGCTTCCTGGGAGTGATATGAATGGCAAGCCTAGATTTGGTAAGTGAAACACGGTTTTTCTATAGAAAACTCATATCTCCCTTAAGGAGCTCAAAAAATGACATGGCAAGCCAAGCTGGACAGTAGACCCGACGCCAGGTGTGCAAGCCAATTTCTCCCTTCTAACTGGGCCCACCAAAAAACTTTAATCTGCCAAATATACCCCCAACCATTCAGAACCCACACCCACCGTCTCTCTCTCTCAAAACCAGAGCTCCTCCTCCCCCCCACCCCACCACAAAATCTCCATGCCAGACGGCGGTGACACTGCTCGAAGCCGACATAGGTCTCCTCTGGCGTCCTCATTTTGATCCGGAGTACCGGACCCCAAAATTCCGGTATTTAACAGGGAGAACAAGGCTCGAACCATCGAACGCCCCGACTGCAGAGAAGAACCGATATCGTCTGTGGCCTGCCGGCAAGCTCGGCACTTCGATCCAGGTAAATTTCCGATCCAATTTTTGTGTTTTATTGACCCAATATCTCTTTAACCATTATTGTGTAATTTTTTGTTTGCCTCCGTGATTTCTTAGGCAAACCCGAAACCAAAGTGGATATTCTGCTTCTGTCCAGGTATAAGTTTGGATTCGATATTGTCTGCTCTTTTCCCCAAATTCTTGTTTAGTTAATTTTTTGTTATTTCGGCTTTAGGTTATCTGTAAAGAGACATGTTCATATATCAATTTTGAACTGAAAATCTGGACTAATAAAGTTTTGCTGTGTGTTGGTGATTATGGAATGATGTTTTGAAATTGGAAATTGTGATAATCTTGGGGTTTTACTTATTAAAACCAGTTGTATTACATTAACTTTTTGCCACCAGTGAATTATCAAAACAAAGGAATACACTGAGTTCAAGAAGGGTTGATAAATAGGTATTGTGATAAATCTTGGGCATTGTGATAAATAGGTATTTAGCAAGGAAAATCTAAACATCAAATTTGCCTAGCTAAGGAAAATGTTGGGCATTGTGATAAATAGGTTTTTAGCAAGTTCATTTCAATTATGCAGTTTAATTGTACATTTTTAGCAATGATTTAATCTCAATCCAATTCTTGAAGTTCTATTTTTTTTTTCCCAACTAAAAGGCTTGAATCTTTTGCTTTTAACTCTTTCAATTCATTTGTAGATTCTGTACATATTGAGAGTGAAATTGATGTAATACTAAGCTGGAATTAAAATTTTTTCTTGAAACTTGAAGAATGCTAGCCCCAAAACTCGAAGAGTTATTTCTGCATTTACCTTTCAATTCCAAAATTGTATGTATCTTTAACTGTTTGAGAAGCATTCACAATATGGTATTGTATGTGTATAGATTTAAACAAAAGCTTAGCGGATGTCATTTAAAAAAGAGTAGAAATAATCAAGAACAGTTCTGCGGAGGAAACAAATGTACAGTTTGGTAATTAGGTATTTAGGAAATGAATTTGATAAAAAAAATGAAGTTTGTATGGAAGTTGTATGTATTTTTAACTATTTTTTTAGAAGCATTTGCAATATGGTATTGTATGTGTATAGCTTTAAACAAAAACTTGGTGGATGTCATTTTAAAAAGAGCAAAAATAATCAATCAATAACAGTTTTGATAAGGGAAAAAATGAACAGTTTGGTAATTAGGTATTTAGGGAAGGTATATGATCTTTTGCTTCAAAAATAAAAACGTATTTGGCCTTGCTAACCGTATGTCCGTTTCATAACATTGGTTTAGAAGTATTTTGTTATACTTAAAATATATTACCAATAAAATTTTAGCACATTTTGGTCTGATACGTCCAATAATGTAGGCTGCCGGGAGCGATGTATTAGTACAACGTGGTAAGCTTGGGAACCAATTACGAACTCTGCCATAGTTGTAGAAGTCCAAACCACTATATGCAGGATTGCCCACTACTATGATTATGCATGTGTGGGAGAGGATACATACGACTATTGGAATGTCTAAAGAACAGGAACAACCGTTGTCGCTATTTTTCAGGTGCACCAATAACTATCCTTACTTCAAATGGCTCTTCCGATCTCGAAAGCAGGGCTTGAATGGATGCAAAGTGATGACACTGCCACCAATGATCTACCACAACCTCAAACCATTGCAATGAATAATACGGTCGACGAGCTGTCTCGCCTGCTAGACAAGTGTGAACAGATTTCAAATGCCCGTAGAGTCGAGGTCTCGATCACCGTCCGACCAAGTACCAAATAACTTTCATGTGATTAAGTACAAGTTATAACTGTTCCGATGTAAATATTGTAGACATTCTAACTACTTGCTTGTTCGGCCATTAGTGTTCACAAATGTATAGTAGCCGGTTGTATTATGAAGGAATTGCAGCTTCCGATCTTGGATTACAATTTTTAGGTGTAACATCTAATGTATGTGCAATTTCGACAATCAAGTTATTTTGTACGTGAATGGGATATGTAGCCACAATTGCACTCTTTGCTTTAAATTTAAGTCTATTTTTAGCACATTTCAATGTCTTTTCGCATACTAGATCGGAAGACCACGTGAGTTGCATTAGCACAATTTTGTGACTTTTTTTCTCAATCTCACAACTGAGTTTATTTGTACGCCCATGGGGAACACGGTTGGTGTTTTGTTTGAAAAATTTTGACAATATCTCCCCTATAATGTCGGCATAGCAAAACCTGAGAAATGTTATAATTCTAAGCTTTCTTTTTAGCACAATCGATATATTACAATTTCTAACCCAGCTTGCCATGGCAATTCAAATTAGATTAGTTTCACATGCAGAGTTATCATTGACCCAATACACAAAAAAGATTGCCCCCATTAAGCATAAAATGATGAAAGTCATCCCCGTGTCAAACATAGTTGATATCTTTCTACAAATAATTTCACAAGACTTATTAATATCCTACAAATAACTGGGAAAGTATCATCCGCATTTGCTATAATATCTGGCCTTTGCACAAAACTCAATTCAGGGTCATCAACAAATAAAGAGAGTAAGGCCTCGGGGAGGCCTTCATCGTCCATGTTATAATCCTATCGCCAATTGTCTTTCCAACTGGCATTGGGCTTCATTTTCTGAATTTGAAAAGCTTTGTAAGATACTGATTACCCTTTTCTGGTAGAAGCTTCATTGTTGCATATATGTTTGGGAAAAAGCTAATGTTCATATGTGATGCATGTGATGCATACAGTTAAGTACTTAATATACAGTATGAAAAGGAAACAGCAGCACATGACAGAACATGGAAACAATATTGACACCAAAAAACATCTACACTTTCTGGCAAAAAATGAAAGAAATAAAAACAATTGTAGCTTCTTTCCAAAACAATTACACAAGCTTAGGCTTCCATTACAAGCACACTTGAATCTATTTTCTCTTGAACAAACCAACATTTTCTACGTAGAGAAACAAGCAAAGTTAAGACATTATTGCCACCATAAAGTAAGTTCACATTTAGGAGCATGACCATTTGATAGATAATGGTCTATAAATTGCCCTTGCTTTTTTTCAAAGATCCAACATGCCCAAACTAAACTTCATATATTTACTTCATCAGTTACAAATTGTAATGGAGTCTCACATAAGATATGAAAACATTTCCTGCATTTTCTACCAAAAAGCTTTCCTCTATGACAATGTGTGATTTTGGGATTTCAAGTTACTCTTTCCTCTCCACTCTACTTATTTAGTTAAAAAGCTAGAACTTAACTCCAAAAAGTCACAAGAGAATTATAAAGGGTTGATGGTAGAATGCAAAGTTATTCATCACAGAACATCCAAGGAGTATCATTAGCCAAGGGTTGATAATAGAATGCAAAGTGAACATAGATTGATTTTGGAGATCAATTTTCCTTGGATTATAACACATTTATGCCAAACATGATTAATAACTATTAAAGGATTTTAACAAATTGGCAAAAAGATTTTAATTTCTATTTCTTGCGGTAATTGTCAGTGGGTTAGGTTAATTTATAGCTTAGTGATTACCTTTGTAAATGTAATTAATTTGTAATCATATAGGCTTAAAGTTCCAATTATATCCAGCAAACATTTCCTTTTTACCTCACACTTCCACTTTACTAAGCACCCACGTCGCTGGCGGCCAACAGTCGATTCCGGTCTGGCGGGTAGGGCTGACGAAGCTGTGTTCTGAACGTGAGGAATTTGAGGGTGGTTTTCAGTCACAATGTGAGGTTGCATGCGGTCTTCTCTGTTGTCCGAGCAGGTTGGACGGCCGTCTGTCGCCAGCGGGGCTCTTGACAGAGAGAAGCTTGTTTCCAGGGGGGTAACTCAGATTTTGGGGGTGGGGTTGGCTGGGCTGGACTAGGCCGGGTCTGCTATTCAGATGCCTGGAGCAACTTCACCGGCCGCCAGTGAAGTTGTGCGATGCGCGGTTTGGGTGTGGGAGGGGGGCGGAGTATCGGAGCTGAGAGAGACAGAGATAGAGCAAATTGGGGTGGTTCTGAATTGCGGGGTGGGGTTCGGGTCCAAGCCAAGTTGAATTATTTTGCTTGTGGGGCCGTCTAAAGTGGAGGGAAATTTGCTTTGCATATGTGGATGTCCAACTTGGCTTGCCATGTCATTTTTTGAGCTCCATAAGTGAGACTTGAGTTTTCTATAGAAAAACTGAAGTGAAACAGCAGTCTGCAGAAATTTTATCATCCTCGGGCATTTTTTTTATTTTTTCTTTAATGAGAGAGAGAGAGAGTCTATTATGAACACATTTGTTCACAAAAGAAAATAGATAAATTTATGAATATGTATGGTTAATTTTAGCAAACCTTACCCTCTCAAGATTTTGAATTTTCATAAGAAACCAACAAAACACCCAAGACAAATACTAGTTTATAGAATAATTCTTTGCAAACTTTCTTCATCGATTTTACAAACTTACATAGAAGATACGAACTATAGGATAACCCACAATTGCCCACTATTTCCTATGAAAGAGGAGCACAATATCATGACTGTTATTACCTGCTGGACTCTTTCAAAATAATAAATATAAAACTAGGAAAATTTTCCAAAACCTCCTTAAGATAACCCACAATTACCCACTATTTCCCATGAAAGAGGAACACAATCCCACTAGCAATATCTAACAATGTCATGATCGTAATTGCCTACCTTGACTCTTTCAAAATAATAAACATAAAATTAGGAAAATTTTCAAAAACCTTCCTACGGTTATGCACCACGTGTATTTCATACAAGTCACTTGTATTTTAAAAACATGTGCCGTGAATAATATATTGGGAGGTTTTGTTATAAAACGTTCAGGAGGTTTTGAAAGTGGACTCTATGAAACTAAGCTCTATAAAACTAATTACTATTTATTAACAAGATTAAGTTCCTAATTAAAATATTATTGTAGCAAAGCCTCCAATCAGTTTTTTTTTTTTAGGGGCTGAGGGGGTGTTTTCATTATAGAATTTGATGGATATTTTGGGTTGTATATTGTATAGATTCTTATGGGATTGATGGATTTTAATAGAATTCCATAGAATCTGTCAAATTCTATACAATTCTATGCTGCGGATTTTTGTGCATTTCTAATGTAATTTGTTGGACACAGAATTTGATCGACAGAATTCCATACGATTATTTTGGGTGGTTATTTCAAATCCGCTTTTATCTTGTATGGTCAAGTAATCAATAATAAAATCATTTAAGAATCTGTTAGTGTCATATTAATCTCTAAATTAAATTGACGATACTTGAAATTGTATGAATTTCTAAAATCAACCAAATTCAATGTTGATATGCATTGCTGGTGTTTTTGCGTCTAACTCGAAGTGAGAACCGGTGAGCGTGGACTATTTAGGCCCCATAGAGCCTGGACTCGTTTCTTCTCAAAATCATAGCGTCTATTGACATGAGAGAACGAAAGGAAGTGAGTTCAGACGGAAGTGTAATTATCTCGGTGCATCCCTTAATTGGCTTTTCTTAGTATGGTATTCTTAGTGACAACTCTATTTTTAACAATATCGTAACCTATATATCTTGCATTTGTTTTTTCAATCTTTTTGAATACTGTTGCAATTTTGTGACCGATAATTGTTACCCGTTGGTGTTGTACTTGGGACTAGTGTTGTATTTGCGTGACTTGGGCAGTGGCTTTGGTGTGACGATGGTAGCCAAATTGTGACTGTGACTCGTCAGAGTTGCGATTGTGAATCAATTCATCAAATGCCGTGATGGGTAGTTTTGTCAGCGTGGTATTTGTGACAGTGTGACGATGTGTGACTGGTGATTGTGACTCGCCAGAGTCTTACGCAATGTGGCTGTGGTGGTGCTCGTGGCGGCGTGGTGATATAACAGTGAGAGTTTTTTATTCGGCGGAGATGAGTTGTGAGATGTGTTGTGACTCATCGGAGTTGTGACTCGTTGGATTTGTAACTATGACAAAGAGTTGCAATTCGCTGACAGTTGTAACTCCTGTAACTCTAACTATTTGACCCTTTATTTTGATTCTGATTTCGTTAGCCAAAAAGATTTTCAGTCATGCATATGAATTTGATCAAGTACTTAATGTCTAGTGCCGTAATCAAATGGTGTGCTATAATATAAGCAACTAAAGTATCTTGTGAGTTTGGTAATGTATTCAGATCGGTGACTATTATACCACATCACCACCGATCCTATTATAGTTCTAAATATTTGATGTTTGAAACCTACTAGTCGTGTATATGTTGAATATATCTTTCTCGAGACAGACTTAAATTATGGGATAGCAAGTCGGCTTGTGACTAAGTTGCTTGGCAAAAATAACCGGAGAAAAAAAAAAGGAAAAAAAAAACATAAATATAGAAAAGTAAAGAAATGTGAGTCGGGCCTAGTCATAACAAATTTTCCCTTTTTTTTTTTTTTTTTTTTTTTGAAGCAACGAATTTTCGTTTGGACCAAGACGACTCTTTTGCCACCCTAATTTTGATTTAGAAAACTCAATATGGATTTATATGGAGGGTTGGAAGGAAAAAAATGGGAAGGGACATGTAAAGGGAAATGAACAAAGAAAGGGCTCAATGGCTTTTTGATGATGCAAAGGAAAAGATGAAGGAAGATTCCAAATGACAAAGACATATATAATTTCTTTCAATCGACAGTCAATATGAACTCCTAAAAAATGTAATGTTTTTCCAATTTTGTTTGTTCAAAAATCTAATAGGTGGACTTAAATGAACCACTTGTAAAAGCATCCACATTAGTAGTATTAAATTAGATTGTTAGTAAAGTTATTAATTAATATTTCAAAAAAGTCCTACATTGATAGTGTTAAGAAAGTTGTTAAAAGAATTTTTTTGGGTGAGTTGCTAACTTAATTATTAACTTTAACAATAATTTTAACACTCGTAGAATTTAATGCCTTTAAAAAAAAAATTTATTTATTTAATCAAATTTGACAACAACTTTTAATAATAATGGGGTTCACTTAGACTTGAATAGATTTTAGTGATTTTGTTTAACACTACGAATGTGATACTCTAATTATTGTTAAATTTAACTTGCATATATATCATTTAACAACAATTTAAAATATACTTTTTGTTTATGTGAATATCTAAATTTAACAACACCAATATGGATGCTCTAAGCTTGCATATATTTCATTGTTTGATGTGAATGATGAGAAAATAATCTCCCTATGAGACATAAGACGTGTGATGGGAGATCGGGACTAATAAATGATGGATGACAAATTCAATGTATTTGAAGTGTCAATTAAATTAATATGATTTATAAAGTTAGAAAGTTAACTAAAGTTGCGTTTGATTGTAGGGTGCTAAAGGAATTATAATTTATTTTCTATGGAAAATATTTTCTCAACCTTTCCAATGGGAATTCATTTTCCTTGATTTCAAAGAAAATCTCTACTTTTTGGCGTAAAATGGAAAATATTTTCTATGAAAAATAAAACTTTGTTTGATTAGACTAAGAATAAGTGGAAAATGGCATTTTCCGTAGAAAATGGCATTTTACATGGAAAACAATGTGCAATCAAACGCACTATAATTATATTCACACAATACCTTTTGCTAATGGCACCATATTTTTATTGCATTTGTCTTTTGACTTTTGTTGATTTTTGCAATTTTTTTTAACAAATTTTGACTAAGCCAAAATTATAAACTCTAATACTTGTTAGAAAATTTTATTACGAAACAACAATAGTATTTATTTGTCCCAAGAATTTCTAAGTTAACAAGTAAGACAACAACAAATATAAAAGTTTGCTATTTATTTGAGGTACAATAACAAAGGATTTAGATAAAAACCGAAATGGCAGAGACTATTTATTGATTAATTGAAAGTTGAAAAATAAGCATGCACTATGCAAATTAATTTTTTAAAAAAAGTTTATGGGATATATATGAGATTTTAAGCAAAAATTAAGGATCTTCATTATAAATAAAGTGTGGTGTGGTTAACAAAATATTTGATGTGAATATAATCAGATTCTCACCCGTGTGTTGCATGAGAAGAATACATATCAAATTATTTAAAAAATAAATAATATGAAATTTTATATTTTTTTTGTATGGTGAAATTTTGTAACAATATATTTCCATAAGAAAGAATTAATTTTTAATATCAACCAAATAATAATATAATTTTTTTATTGTCATTTTTAGGTAGCTATAGTTTATAATAAATTTTAACTTAATTGTTATCATTAACACAAATAAATATCATTTTATTTT
This sequence comes from Nyctanthes arbor-tristis, assembly GCA_963692815.1. Taxonomy (NCBI): domain Eukaryota; kingdom Viridiplantae; phylum Streptophyta; class Magnoliopsida; order Lamiales; family Oleaceae; genus Nyctanthes; species Nyctanthes arbor-tristis. The sequence goes on from CAVNYN010222466.1 coordinate 56,791, forward strand.
TTATAGTAATTTAGATAAATTGCACTGTATGAAATAATTACTAGTTGAGCGGTGCCGTGTACTCTCAAATTGTTTCTTATTCAAAATCAATAAAGTCAGATAGTATGAAGATTATATAAAATATCTAAAAAGACCTTTCTAACATAATTGCAGTACAAATATTCCACAATTCCTTTCATTTAATTAATATATAGATACTCGTTTATTATTGAAGAAAAAAGAGTAATACTAACTAGTACTATGGTGTTGACCATATGTCATTAAATGATTATTAGTTAATACAAACGGGCCAGGTTTGCGTGACTTTAGTTGTATGATATAAGAACTCAGAGAAAGATAATCTAATGCTTATGATAAATTCCAGTTAAGATCTACCGCCAGTGGCACAATCAGACATTTGGCCATGGTCATTTACAACCCATATTTTAGTAATGTCATTTTGCTTTGTGTTAAACAATATGAAAAGATAAATGTAAATTATCCAAAAGAAACAATAATTTATATTATCATATTCTAAAATAATAATAACAATAATTTCACGAATTAACAAAAGAAAAAAAAGATGAAACGTTCAAATACTGCCCTCAAAATTCTTGATTTACTATAGCTAGGAAGAAATAAAATGACTATGAAAGTGGATAAGTGAATATGTAAACATTGTTAGGTAAAAATGGGGAAACAAGGAAAATCGAGTTGGAAATTCGATGGAAAAAAATATAGTTGTTAGCCGGAAAAATTTTTTTTTTAGATTTATTAATTATACTAAATTGATAAGATTGAATTGTTTGTGAGGAGCAACAAGTAGAAACTAATCACCAAGGACTACATTGAATTAAATTAGAATACCATATATATATATATATATATATTTGGGATATAGTTGAAAGGAGTTTGGAAAATTAGGATATTGGTGAAAATTTTAAAAATAAAAGTAACGTTATTGTCTTTAGTCTTTGAAAGCTTTTTGTGGATGCTATATTCATAATTAGATCTTGCATATATCATCTCAAATTAAAGCTCTTGTTAAAAGCTTGGATTTGACACCCATGTTCAATAACTTATGAGCGAAATATAACACCAATTTTGTTAAAAAGCCAAATTAATTTTAAAGTAAGAGAAAATAACTAATACATAAAAAAAATTGGCTAAAAAATAGGGTATGCACATGTACGCACGTGCATACCTATGCCTCCGCCAATGTCTACCACCAGACATTATGCCACCAGAAATGGTACATCACACACAGGATATGATGTGGTCTATCAGATGACACACATCTGACACGCCTATAAACTTCTATTGGCATAATGTCACTGGGCATTTGGTGATAGATCATTTTTGAAAATAAGTTATTTTATAATGTTCACTTTCAATAAATATACTGTCAAAGTGTCCTAAATATTACACACTTCTTCACTAGAACAAGAAGGCTGCTTTGCAATCAGTTGACTTCTTTTACAATGTTTGTCATGAATATTTAATCGATTCTAACTCATGTATTTTATATTGATAAACAGCACCATCATTTTTGGCTTTAAAAACAACCTAGTGCACAATATAATCTAAAATTACAAGTGAACTTTTAAAATTGATATAAGCTACTTCCTATATAGTGCCTTTAAAGTAAAATGATCTTCCAGTATTCATTTAATCGGATAATCTCACCAGACATAAAACAGGAGAACGGGACTACCAATATATATGCATGTAAAATGATAATATTCCCCAAACGGATAATCTCATCAGACGTAGAACTGGAGAACGAGACTACCAATATATATATATATATATATATATTTATGCATGTAAAATGATAGCATTCCCTTTCAATTTGATAATTCTTCCACCTACCCCAATCAAACCGGTAAAAGTCTACAATTGATGGCTGTGTTCTATCAACCACTTATATTCCAATCTTTATTTTGATTTAACACCTTTAAGGCTTTATGTATACTTGGTTGGTCTCTCTTTTTAGAAAAATAAATACTCATTTATGCTCTTCTAAATTGATTTCAAATATGACTTCAAAATGTATTATCCTAACAGCAGTTTGAACAAGTCAATGAGGCTTTAGCTCATTTGATTAGGGGGCTAAGGTTGAACAAGTCAATGAGGCTTTAGCTCATTTGATTAGGGGGCTAAGGTTGAGGCCTTAGGACTTAAAGGTCTCAAGTTCAATCCCTCTCCATGCGAGGGTTTATTTATATTTTATATGTAATTTGTAGTTTTCTGCATAGGAATTTAATTTCTTGTAGTCCCCTATATACGGGCTTGTACTGTTGATTTTTGTGTGTTGTATTTCAGAAGAATATATATCTATATGCACTTGTACTGTCATGTAGTGAATTTTAGTTGTACTTCAAAAAAAAAACTTGTTTAAATAAGTTACTATTCAACAAAATATATGGAGTCAATGACTAAAAGTGCACAATGTGGTACGTGTTTTTCAATAGTCATATTTATAATGGAATATAACGCATTTAGTGGAAGTCTTTCATTCTCGCATTGACTATTTTCCTTCTTATCCACATCATTTTCTAAATTTACAACCCAACAAGAAAGGTCACAACAATCTCCCTATTTTTCTTCTTCTTCTTTCGTTTTTTTCCCCACCACAACATGATCCATCACAAAAGAATCTTCTACGATTGAAAATGATGGGGTAAAAAATTCATATTACAGGTCTCATATTCGAGGGATTCATAGAATGTGGTAGTGGACTTAAGAGGTGGTCCATTGAAGTGCATGTAGCTCCAAGCTTAGTTCCACAATTGGCCTAGCAAGTCGAGTTGAGTTAACAACCTAGACTGTTTGATATAAAAAGATGGAAAAGAAAGTGTTTTCCAACTTTCTTATAAAACATTTTACTTAAGGGGAGTTAAAAATTATTTTCTATGAAAAATGTTTTTAAGATTTCATTGTCAATTTTGTTTCCATTCTTATATTAAACACACAGACGGAATTTTTTCCTGTAATTTGAAAATTTGTCAATTTACTATGCTCAGTTGTTGAAAGAAGATCAAAGCAAGTACACGCAAAGACTTTCAAGATAGAGTAATCTGGAGGAGATCGAAACAAAGATTCAAATAGTGACAAATTAAAAGTATGAGAAGATGATATTCTGTTAATTAGATGTACAACTACTTTACCATAAAATTCACTAAGAATTTTAGCAGATAAGAGAAGAGAGCAAGCTGTTTTAATTACTAGTACTGCATTCGTGCGTTGCACTGGAAGACATTCTAAAAATAATAAGTAAAAATGGAATAGATCATCAAGTAACGAATATTTAAAAATGAAAATGAATCCAATACATATTCCACTGTACTTTCAAAATGAAAAATCTCTAATATATTGATCAACTTGATGATATAGGCTTGTGTCAAACAATTAGGGCTTGTTTGAAGCTATTTAAATTTTCAATTTATAAAGTGAATTTATAAAGAGTTGAAATGAGTGGTAGATATTTAATTTAAGTTTGAAATGTATGGTGATTGTTGAGTAATTGTCAAATCAACAGTCAAATCATGGTAGGTGAATTTATAAAAAGAAAATTTAAAGATGATCAAACAAGGCCTTAGTTTTGATATGACACTATGTAGTATGGTTTGACCATATAGTATCTTAATAAAGTTTTTCCCTCTTCTTTTCGTATATTGTGGAATATTAAAATTTATTGGTTGTGGCACTGTTTATTTAATTATTAAGTGAGTTAATTGTTTGCTAATATGAGAGGAAATTAGCAATCCCAGTTTTTCTCGAGAGATTAAACTAAAACATTTAGCACTAAGATATTTTATCTTTCATTTTTCTTTTTTGACATAATAATATAATAATTTGGGTCAATTTATAAACATAGCTTCTATCATATATGTGAACTTAATGAACATGTTTTAATTAAGCCTATAATAATACCCAACAACTTATATACAAATAATATTTACGATGTCTATAAAATATTTTCATACAACTCGCTAAAAAAAACTCAAAATATATAATTGGCAAAACCGATTCTGTACATTATGTGATTACCAAAAAAGAAGTAATGAAGACAAAAATAAAAAAGTTCTTCAAAAACAACCAAGATATTAAAAAAAATAATAACAAAGATTTCAGTGAATAGTTTGAAAAGTTACTACACATTGGCTGGATCTAAATTTCAGTAAGAACCCAATTTAAAAAATGAGTCTTTTCTTGATCCTTCAAGCCAAATTAAAGCTCTAGATTTTGGGTAATCAATCATCATGATTGCTCTTCATTGAAGGTCATATCATTCAAAAATAAGTGTAAAAGCTTAAATATTATGCTCCAATGATAAGAAATTCAGTCTAACACGTGGCCCTCAAACCAGTTGTATCCAATTCCTATATTCTTCAACTTTCTGAGAACCTAAACAAATTCACTGTTCATATCTCCCTGTAAAAGATAAGGAAGCAACAACAACAATAATAATAATCTATATATTAATAATAAGAGAAGTTTTCTCGTATTGTAATTTCCCACTTATTGTCTGGCGCTGTATAAATTTTTTTACCTTTTTTTAATTTCTTCCCTACTTTTTGTAATTTAGATAATTAAGAATCTATTTCATAACTAAAATTCTATATTTATTTTATTATCCACTGTTTGGATAATTAAGAATCAGAACTCTATATTTACTGGACTCTATATCTCATTAAGAGTTTAGATAATTAAAAATCCCTTTCAATAATTAAAATTTTTATATTACTCGACTTTATATTTCATTAAGAATTAAGAGTTTTCACACCTAATTTTTGTATTTATTTTATTATCCATTGTTTGGATAATAAAATAAATCAAAACTAAAGGTGACTGTTGAATCAACTGTATATTACTTTTATTACATTTAATGTGTGTCTCATTGAAACTAAGTATATGTTAATATTGAATTATTCTTATTACTGTTATTCTCCCAGTGCAACGCACGAGCAAGAATTCTAGTAGTAGTAGTAATAATAATAATAATAATGAGAAGAATTAATAATAATAATAATAATAATAATAATAATGAGTGATTTAGTTTTCAAAAGATTACAGTTTTGATTGCGAAACACCACCAATCATACTTTAAAACCTCTAGTGCTTCCTTATAAGTTTTTATTATTTTATTTTCTACCATGCCATAATTGCATAAAACACAAAAATTAGCCAAAAACACTTGATCATCATTCAATAACATCAAATACTAAGTGAGAAATGAAGAAAAATTTGAAACTTTCAAACATATACTTTCAAAGCAACACAAAATATGGATAATAGATATTACATAAATAATCTTATATGTAATTTAAGAGCAAAAAAGATAGGACTTCAATCCTCACCTGTGTAGTCATGACTACCACTATAGGAGTCAAACACGAGACTATATCCATGGAAACTTGAAACAACTATAATATTAGAATATATTTATATAACAGAAATTAGAGTAGACATATCTAGGGATGGCAATGGGACGGACATTACCCAATACCTGTGGGTACCCGCCCCGAATGGGGTGGGTATTTGGGTAGGTAGGAGGTGAAAGATTTCACCCTAAAGTCTTATCGAGTCGGGGCCGGGTATTGGCTGCCTAGACCCGATTCTTGATTTTTTTTTGGAAAAAATTTAAACTTAAATAGTGAGTTTGTGAGGTTTTAATCCCAGATACCTAATATGGAAACAATAAACCTTAACATCCCAATTAGTATCCTTTTTATTGCATTTTTAATTAACTTTAATAATTAATTTATTCAAAATTTAAGTTTTCTTAAAATAAAAAAAAAACTAAATCAAAGACAAATAAAACCTTATCCCTAAATTAACTTCTCTCCTCTCGTCTCTATCTCTGTCCAACTTGAACTCTTCAACTTCAAGTGTCCATTAGTCTACCCAATCCCAAAGCCTTCGCCGAGCGCCACACTGTTCTTTTTTTTTTTAAGGATTTTTTCCTTATCAGGGCGGGTAACGGGTAATTTTTTGGTACCCGCGCCAAACCTCCCCTGCCCTCTACCCGCCTCGTACCTGATTCAATTGGGTAAGGGACAGGTATGGGGCGGGGGATTTCTTTAACGGGGCAGAGGAGCGCATATCCACCCCGAACCCGCCACATTGTCATTCCTAAGCATATCCATGCCACTTGTTAATGGAAAGGTGCCAAACCTATATAAAGAATCTACAAATAAGAATGCATGTGCTTAGGGAAAATATTTGAAGTAAAGAGTATGACTCTAATTCGAGATAGATAAAAATAATATACCTTAGTTTGTATTAGTCAACTAAAGCGATGACAATATAATATCCAGACAGAGTAAGATCTGAAATTTATTATGAACTAATATATCTACACTATAAATAAGAGAGATTGTGTCATATATTAAATTGATATAGTAAATATAATTCAGAAAAATAAATAGCTGAGTGATTTATTAAAAGCTTTAATTCAAACGACTGAATTTTTTAAAAATTGATAATCCAACTAATTGTTTCACCATTCACTTTTCGTCTACTTGTCTAATATCTTCCTGAATTCACTTTAAGTATTTAGAATAAATTCTTGAATCCACCATAGCCTCTAGACCAAATTCTTAACCAATCTAGCCCTGATATCAATAGCCCAAGTCCATGTGAACTCCCCCTTGTCAAAGAAAATAAATTGCTAAGATTTAGTATTGATTTATAAAATCAAGATGTGTTATCGCAGAGATTTTAGTGTTGATTCAGGAAATTAAAATGCGTATGGTAGAGATTTTAGAACAATAGATTAGGAAATAATCAAAAGCACGGAGAGAATTAACAATTGGAATGGTAGATTAGAAAATAAGAATTTGCAGCGAAAATTGGGGGAAAAACTAGGAGCAGAGCCATGAATTTTTCTCAGTGCGGTCGGAACTTTTTTTTTTTAGAGGTGTGGTTGGAAATTTTACATATGATCTAATGACGAGATATCCATATAATAACTGATAAACATAAATCTAATATGAGTGTCCTTTTAAAACAAATATATACAGTAATATGTGCATATTAGGATGTGCATATACCCACATCGAGTTATATAATAAAATAAAAAAAGGTTGAGTGTTATAAAATTAGATGTTAGAAATGCAATTTTCAAAGAGAATTGAATTGTATCGCACATCGGGTTGATAGCAAACAATGAATGAGGGTATACTTTATAAAATTAAAATGAAAGATATGTGATTTAAGGAGGATGAAATCCCACAGCGGATTAAGAATATAATATTATTTGACTGAGTCTATATAAAAGTAGAAGTTGAAATGCATTTAACATAAATTTTATTGGACCAACTATTGATTTTCAGCCCAATTGCAGTTAAGAACTTTTTCCTATAGAAGATAGTTGATTTTAGACTTAGGAAAACAATACAGTCGACCTAAAAATTAAATGGGCTGTGACAGGAGGCAGTGCGGTCCACGGAACGCACTGGTCCTTAATGGGCTCCGTCTCTACGAAAAAGAAAAACCTAAAACAAAAAACATGCACATCACAAAGGTACCGTAAAAGACTGACCACGATAGTTGCACTGAAATGGGCCGGAAAAATTAAAAAGCAACTTAAGTACTTCTATATATATATATAGATATATATATATATATATAGATGTCTATGTTTGCGCTCAGCAATAACATTTTGCTGAGGAGCTTCTGTACAAGAGGTTTATTGAATTTTACCATCAAAAGCAAGTAATTAAAAAAAAATACTAGATGTATATTCTCTATCCAATCACACTAAGACGCTTAATCACAACATCATATTGAGTCTTAATAACTGCTTTGAAGGAATGATAAATAGAAAGAAAATATGAACGTATCTTCATAAGTTAAACCCAATAATAATGATGACACGTTCATAATCAATAAATGAAACATAATATCTAGACCCTTCTTCAATAGAAACAGGGGCTGGACCATACATCTAAATGAATAACATCAAAAGGTGCAACAAAATGAGACATAATACGATTAAAAGACAAAGCAGAGAATTTAGCAATATAACCACTACAATCAGAAATATCATGAGTTTGCACATCTCCTAAAAGGCCATTGGAAACTAAGAATTTCAAACGACTAATAGACAAATGTCCAAGGCCCGAGTGCCACAAATAAAAAGTAGAAGAAGAGTTTAAATGGAAAGAAGGTAAATCAATACTATTGGCAAAAACATGCACTCGTCTCAGATTATCCAAAACACACATGCCTCATCTTTGTCTATGACATGTCCTAATCATCTTTTGAGAATGTAGATCTTGTACATGACATGCAGTGAAAGAAAAGTAAACCAAATATCTAGAATCACATAATTGACCAATATAAATGAGATTTAGAGTAAGATTAAGAACACACAAGACATTTAAAAGAAAAAAATAGGACTATTTATAGATGAAACACCTATTAAGAACAACAAAGTACAATCAACAGTTACAACAGATGTAGAAGATTTAGAAGAGGATCTAGAGAAGAAAACCATGTAGAATTAGAGAACATGTATTTAAAGGCACCTGAGTCAAGAATCCATGTAGAAACATTACTTGATATGTTTTGAGATGACAAACCTATATGATTGGAAGTTGACTAGCAAGTGGCTAAATGATAAAGAGCTTCTGAAATTGCTAACTAAGATTAGCTAACTTGAGATCAGATGAAAGTGGTCAGCCAAGTATAGAAGAGCCAACATATAGAATAGTTGCAGCACTGTTGTTTTTGGGAAGATAGGACCAGTTTGGTGGCTGTGAATAATTATGCTTATAATTCTACTGAAAAGATTGCTTCTTCAACAATTTTGCACAACGAGCCTTCCATTTTCATTTTGGAACCCTTGAATATCCTTCACTCTGATATTGTGTATGCGGTACAACTAAAATTGAAGTGCTAGAGTTCAATAGAGACACCTCTCCACTAAGAGATTTCAACTGTGTTTCCTCAGCTATAAGAATACTTGCAATAGAATCAACAGAACGAAAATGATTGCAATGCAAAAATAGAACCTCTAATTCCTTAATTCAAAGTCACTATGAAGTACCATAAGAAACAAAACCGATCGCTGCTCTTCTCTATATGTGATATAGCTATCACATGTTTTCAAACATGCAAATTCTATAAGGACCAACTTATCCCAAATAGCGGTCATTGCAATATAGAATTCCATTTAGTCATATTCTTTTGTTTCAATGCCTAAATGTCAATTTCAAACTGATATTGCTTGGTAAAGATAGACTTAGTATATAATGTTTGAAAATGATCCCATTTCCTTTGTCGTTTCATATTTTGCTGAATATGCACAAATATTATGGTCAACAGATTTATTAATCCAAGTAATGATCTTCGAATTGCTAGAATCCCAATTATCTAATTCAGTTGCATAACTTTTATCAGTACTTTTGAGTTTTTCAATTGCTCCACTAATATAACCCCAAAATTTTATGCCTTTCAAAAAATGGCTTTTAGAGTTACTCTAATAGATGTAATTTCTACCATTTATTCTCACACTACTAGTTTGAGGAGTATCATCTGAAGCTATTACAAAGGAATAGAGGAATGCAACAAAGTAACCAAGGGAAGCAAATTAGTACAAAAGGCTACCACAACAAGTTAGAGGATAAAAAATCTAGTCACTTGCTAAAAGTCTAGTTGCCGGAACCCTAGTCACGTGTTGTTACGCGCCTCACCGAAATCTATTTTGGCTCTTCCGATCTCGCTTCCTGTCAGTGCATGTAAACTCACGCATCTCATTGGCCGGTAGATAGGCCTTTACTGAGTTGGAAAATGTGGTTGTTTTGTCTAAGAAGCTACTAGAAATCACTTAATAAGCTTAAGCTTGCACAGTCCACCTTCGTAAGGAAATTTTAGTTCAAATTTGCAATTTTCGATCCAAGTTGATTCAAATGTTTTGATACCATGTGAAAAACTCAACACGACTTAGGTATCACATATACATCCAATCAAGAGACGAATTTAATAGGAAAAACAAAGAGATAAAAAAAAAGAGAGAGAGAAAGGGATAGAAGAAAAGACAAACCCTAGCATTCAATTCATTGCTGCAAGACAGTTAATTACAAGCCTTTTATATACAAGGGCTAAAAATAAAAAAAAAATTAAATAGATAAAGTGCTAAATAAATGGTGTGCAAAAACTAAAGTGCTACTCTAATAAGACTCTGGATGATGGTTCAATTGATAAATAGCACATTTTACTAAAGCAAAGTCCCAGGTTTGAGTATATACTAAGATCCCACCCCGAAAATCCCCAGTTGTATAAAAAGGAAAAAGGAAAGTACGTTATCACTAATCTATTATCTATAATCTATAATATTAATTAATCCACTTAAGTCTCGGTACCTTTTGTACTGTGATTTTCCAGCCTTTTTTATTTGGTAAATTTTGTGGTAACTGCTCTTTTTTTTTTAACAAAAATTTTTGTAAAAGAACTTAGAAAAGACTTGAACATGTGACCATTGGATTTAACAATCAAATCTTAACTATTTTGCCCATTTGTTTTGTTTGTTAATCTTTTTTATTAATAAATTAATATACCAAATTTGAAATGTTAATTCTAAAACAAATTCTAATCCATCATAATTCGTTAATTTACTATCTCTACCATACGTGTGTATTGGTGAGTTTAATGTTATTTAAAATTTTTAATGCATTTTACATTTTTTTAATTTGTTAGTTTTATTAGGATTTTTTAAAATCAGGCGGGTAATAGGTATTTTCTTCATTATTATATATATACATGAAGGATTATATGTAAGAATGTATATTGTCTTTTAAATGATCTTGAGCTTTACGATTAGTAAGTCTATTGATCTTATTGATTCAATTAATGTATACTTGTGTTTTTATATTTTCTACAGGGGTGTAAATACTACAGATTTTGTGTTTAACTATCTAATAATATATTTTAATATATTTTTCTACCACTACAATGCACAAGTGGTTTAACTAGTATATAAAAGTGGGATCTTTGTAAAACATTCTGTTTCCATTTTGTCCGTATCTTTTTTCTCTCAATTCCTATTTTGCCCATATTTCTAATTCCACCTTATTTATTACATGTCATTAATCCTTTCTGCCACCATTATTATTCACCATTAAACTTCAAAACTTTTGTTTATTGTGGTTAATTTCTATTCCTTTTAGTTTATTCTTCAATTTCAGTCACCCACCCAATTTTCAATTACTATCATACAACAACGTCAATACATTTTAGATAGCTAAAGATTTTATTTTTTAAACATATTATCACTATCATCACTAATGAAAGAACAAAATAAATACTCAAAAACCATCGTATGGCTGTCGTTCATATTGTAAAATAATTGTAATTGCCATTTCAGTTACAAGCAGAAATTAACAATTGTTTGCTTAACAATTTACAATTAAAGTATTTTGTTATTACTATGTGATTAATCTTATGTTGCTATATGACATACAATGCACGTCTAAATTACTTGTTTAATAAAATGTAGATAAGAAAAATGAAGTTTATCAAATGTTACTGCACATTAGTAAAGTTAGATCATGTGCCGTTAAATTTTAAAATTCGCTTCAAATGACATAAAAATTTTTCTATAGTTGTTTCATATATTTCATAATACTTTACTTCACTTGTTACTAAACTTATAAAAGAATTTGTCTTTACTACGCAAACGAATTGAGTTGAGATAATTTGAGAGCTTAATTTTAGGTCATCCTTAGCTCTTTAGCTTGGGCCTTTTTAAAATGGAGCTTAAAAAAAGCTCTAATTGAGCTTTGGCTAGATTTGTCCCGCAAGATTTGAGTTCAAGCCGAACTTTAGCATACTTTTTCTGAGTTGGCTGATGAGCCTTTAAAAAAAGTGAAACAAGCAAGCTATAGCCTACTTAAATGCTGCTGGTCATAGCTGCTTTACTCAAAAAACATTCTGCATCATGTTTCTTATTACAAGATAAGAATGCTATCATCTTGGCCTATAAATATGGGTTAGCCTATACAGGCTTGACGAACCCGTCGAACCCGCCAAATTTTGGCTAGTCCAATATCAGCCGTAAGCTAACTTGGATTGTGCTTTTTACAGGTGGGTGTGTGAGCAGCTCCAACTAGGTTTTTCTATTATTATCCTTAACTAGATTCTCACCGTATGTTATATGGGAAGATACTAAATCAAATTATATTTTAACATTAGTACAAAATGCTAAGTAATATATGATTAGCCACATTGAACTGTAATATTTCGATTATTTTACTGTTAACTAATAGTTATTACATTTTATTCGATATGGAATGATATTAAGCGAACTTAGTAGGGATGGCAAAAAACTCGTCAAACCCGATACTCGCTGGTACCCGACCTTATTAAGACAAATAATGCCCAACTAAACAGGATAATTAGGTCGGAAATAGAATAAAGACAATCGGCCCGACTTGAGAATGAGTTGGGGAAGTTTATCATACTTTTTACCTATACCCGACTTGATTAACCATTTTCTTGTCAAAAACAAAAATATTTACCAAATATTTTAATGGTTTGAAAAGTAAAAAGATAATGAAACTTCTCAAAAAGGTTTAGTAGTTTCAATTGCAATTGTAATTCCATATTGGGGACACCACGTGTTTATAATAGTATTCATTAAGTAAAAGATGAAAATAAAAATATATAAATATAAAGATCAGTCAATAAATTGGTAATTATCGCACTAGCTAGTCACTTTATCTGTGCCCCATTTAAGTGGAGAATAGTACAGGGATATGATAAAAAATTTTTTGATGGGTAGATTATCGGGTATAGCATACCTGATCCCGGCCCAGCCTATTGCGATTCCTAGATTTCGGGAAATCAAACATTTTATTTTTCTCTTTAATTATGTTATAATGGAGTTTTGTAAACTACAAAACGTTAGTTAAACTACATTTATCTATATCCATATATTTATTATATACAAAAGAAGTAACTTGTTAACTATGCGATTTAAAAGCATATATGAAAATTAATTAAAAATTAAAATACATCAGCTAAAAAGAAAATAGTTTAATCCAAATTAGAAAACACTTCATAGATAAGATAGACACACACATACACACAAAAATCTTGAATTAAACACCAAAAAATTTTGAATATAGTTAAATCCATCTAAATACCTGAAAAGATAATATATACATTCAGCATACAATTTATCGCAGAATCTATATATATATATACACACACACACACACACACACATAAAGAGATGATAGTTTCCTTCTTATTTTGTCCTGCCCATTTCACTTTCTAAATCTAGAAAATTCATCATGGCCCTTGATTTTACCTCTAAATCTTGGCCATTCATATTCATTTTAGTTTTAATTTTATTTATCTTTTTAATTTATTATCAATTAATATATTCCCCTTTTTGTCTTTCACTTCCATTTTTATCTTTTGTTTTCTTTTTTTTTATTATTCATATAGATATGTGTGATTTAGTTTATTATTATCACCACATTTTTTTTTAATTTTTAATCTCAATCACTAATTAGATTTTATTTTATCCAAAAATATCTTTATTTCTTTATCTATATTTTCCTTTTCTTCCTCTACTAAACCTCATTTTATCTTCCTTTAAAAAAAAACCTCATTTTATCTAAAAACATTTTTTACTCACTAACTTGAGGAGTTTTATTTTCGATCGATTTTCTTAATATTTGGTTTCAATTTATCCCAAACCGCTAGATTGGTTTTAGATTGATTACAATATTTCAATGTTTAGAAAATCGGACTTGCCATTAAATCAGAAAAACTAACAATTCAAGATTATTGGACTGATTTTAATTAAATAATTGAAAACAAAATTAATTTGTACCTAAAATAATGTTGAAATTTTATTCCTATTTTAAAAGCTATTGAAAATATGACTTTAGGCATAGAAAGGGAATCCCACATTGGTTATTTAAATAAAAAAAATTAAGAATGCATGCATATATTAAGCTATTAAAGAAGGTTTTTACATAATAGGGCGTTAGTATATGGGTGTGAGTTTTCAAAAAATTTAAAATTGATTATTAACTAAAAAAAGTTTATTGTGTAGCGGTTAACTGTATATTTTTTTATCTCACACCGTCGTATAATTTTTCAGATTGATTTCAGTATTCGTAAATAATCAAAAAACTAGAAAAGTTAACGGTTCAAAGTCATCGGACCAATTTTAATTAAATAAACTAATATGGAAAAAGAACATTCGATTTCATAATTTTTTATCGTTACCATTTAAAAAGGGCTTGAAAATTTATTTCTTTTTAAAGAATCATAAAAAATATGACTTTGACTATAGAAAGAGAATCTCACATTAGTTATTTACTAAAAAGAATTAAGGATGTATGCCTATATTAAATTACATAGAGAAAAGACATAATAGAGCTTCAGCTTACGGGTCTTGAGCTTCTAAAAAGTTCAAATTTTTAATAAATCATTAATAAAAAAAGTTTATTGTGAACTAACTTTTTTGTCACATATTGTCAGATTGTTTTTCTGAATGGTTCCAATATTCATATATTTTCTTCAACGTTCTCCTTAAATTCTTTAGACAATCTTTTTATCTTTATTAATGAAAGATATTGTATGATGGATAGCACCTATATTATTTTTCATTACACAAAAGTAATCATATAAAAAGGGAATCCCACATTAGTTAATTAGTAAAAAGAATTGAGGATATATATCTATATTAAATTACTTGGATAAATGTTATGTATAATAGTGCATTAACTTATGGGCCTTAAATTTTAAAAAAGTTCAAAATTTAATGGAGCATTATTGAAAAAATTTATTATAATCTAATTAAATGTCTCTGTCTTTATTCGATACCTTTAGGTTGTTTTCCGAGCTGATTCCAGCATTCGCAAATATTTAGAAAAGGTTCAAGGTCAACGGACTAGTTTTTACTAAACAATTTTTTATTTAAAATAACATGAAAAAAATTCGATTTTATAATTTTTTTATCTTTACTGTTGAGAAAAAAGTTAAAATTTTATTTCCTTTTTAAGAGCCATTGAAAATGTGACTTTAGGTATAGACAATGAATCCCACATTGATAATTTAATCAAAAGAATTGAGAGTGTATGTCTATATTAAACTACTTGGAGAATGACTATACTTAATAGGGCCTCTGCTTATCGGTCCTGAGCTCCCAAAAAGTTCAAAACTTTAATAGATTATTAAGGGAAAAAAATTTATTATTAAAAAGTGAACCATATTCGTCTTTATTTCACATTGTTGGATTGTCTTTATTTCCTTAGTTTTTTGGACAATTTTTTTTATCTTCATTAATGAAAGATATCGTATTGTGGATAAACACTTATATTGTTTTTTGTTACACGCACATAAACTATCAAATACTATAATTTAAGGGTCATATAAGAGTCATTAAAAATGTGACTTTGAGTATAGATACGGAATCTCACATTAGTTAATTAATGTAAAGAATTGAGGATGTATGCCTTTATTAAATTACTTAGATAAGTGTTATGCAAATAGAACCTTACTTATTGGCCTAGAATTTCCAAAAAGTTTAAAATTTTAGTAGATTGTTGTTGAAAAGAATTTATTGTGAATCGGTTAACTGCATCTGTTTTTATCTCATACTGTCAAATTGTTTAACAGATTAATTCCATTAGTCGTAAATGTTCAGAGAACTGAACCGGTCATCAAACTGGAAAAGTTATAATTGTTGACCAGTTTTAACTAAATAATTGAAAGAAATTAATTTTTACAACAAATAATAAGGAAAAAGAACGTTTGATTTTATAGTTTTTTTCCTTAACGTTTAAAAATTGTTGAAATTTTACTTTTTTTCTAAGAGCCATTAAAAATATGACTTTAGGCATAAAGAGGCAATCACATGTTAGTAAAAAGAAATGAAAATATATGTCTATATTAAATTACTTAGAAAAGTGGCTTAATAGGACTTTGGCTTATGGGCATTAAACTTCCAAGATATTCAACATTTTAATGGATCATTAATGCAAAAAAAAAATTTATTGTAAATCAGTGAACTTGTATCTCATACCGTTGAATTATTTTTTGGATTGTTTTCAGTACTCAGAAATGATTTTCAATGTTTTCCTTGGTTTGTTTGGACGATTTTTTATCTTTATTAGTGAAAGGTATCGTATTATGAGTAGTGCATATATTATTCTTCGTTATACACATGCAAATGATCAAATATTATAGTTTAATGGTCATTAAAAATGATACTTTGTGTATAGAAAGAAAATCCCACATTGATTAATTAGTGAAAAGAATTAAGGATTTATGTCTATATTAAGTTATTTGAATAAGTTTTATCTATAATAGAGCATTAACTTATGAGTCTCGAATTTTCAAAAAGTTTATAATTTTAATGGATTATTATTGAAAAAACTTATTGTAAACTAGTGAGTGGTATCCCTCTTTATCTCGCATTATCAGATTATTTTTCAGATTTATTCAAATATTCGCAAAATTTTTTAAATTTTTTTAACTTTGTTTAATTAGACCATTTTTTATCTTCATTAATGGATAACACATATATTATTTTTCTTAATAGACACGTAAACGATAATATAACTTAAATCTTTTTTATATAATCATCTTTAATCCTCTTGAATTGATTATATTATCTGGTATTATTATCTCGTGCAATGCACACGTGAAATAACTAGTTTACCTAACATGTAAGTAAAAGCCTAAATTAATCTTCACTTAGACGGTTTTAGTGGGAAAATGCTGTATAAAGGTACAATAGACTATATAGATTACCCCTTTGCCATTGGGTCACTATCGACTCAAAAATTAAAAACCAGTAATCCGACAATTTGATATTATAATAAGAAAAAAAAGTCTCAATTATTAAAATATAAGATTTGAAAATAAATAAAATAAAATAAAATAATCAATCTCGTGCACTTTAGCCGTAGGTCAAATAAAAATTTAGATAAAGTTTAATAGTTACAAGAGCACTTTCAATGTGGAGGAAAAACTTAAATTTGAGTTTTCCCCACCATGTTAAATAGTGTCAAGAAATAAAAACTCAAAATTTGACAAATTTCAAGGTAGAAAAACCCAAATGAGGGAGGAAAATTTGACCCTACTTTGAGCCTTTTCCCCTTCAATTTTCCCATTTACCTTTTTTCCTCTACATTTTTCCCCTAATTTTTTTTTTTTTTTGACAAGGGTGTTTCCCCCCACATTAGAAGTGTTGTAAGTGAGGTAAGTTAAAGTATAATGACGGATAAAATAACTTTTAAAAAGTGAAATGCCAATTTCGATGATGTAATAGTCTCTTCAAAATATAGTGATGATTGAAGTAGTTAACTCTAAAACATTGATTAAAAAAGTTAGGAATATAATTAATAATAATCAGTAAAAGTGAAGGAAAAAATGCAATGAAAAATGTAGTGTTATTAGAAAATATAGCTATCAAAGTGTCAGACGTATACGTAACGTGCATTTGAATACATGACATCAGTTAAGCCACATGATTGATATGGCGTGTTCAGATACACATTAACTTGCAGTATTAATGTGAAGGCGCTCATATGTACGTTAGCCTACATACTAGTTCTAGACGTTTTATTTTATATTATTTCTCATATAATCACCTAGAGATGCATAAAGAGCCGACTGGCTCAGGCAGCCGGTAAAAAGTCGAGTTGAGCTGGCTCGTAGCTCGTTTAAGACGAGCCTGGGCCCGAGTCGAGCCAAAATTCAAAGGTGAGCTGGAGCCAGGCCGGCCCATGTGGCTCGTCGGCCAAATAGGCCAGCTCATAATTACATGCCTAACAAGTCGGCCCGTGATGGCCCGTATCAAACTTAAGTAGGAAAAAAAATTAAACTAAGGTAGGAAAAAATTTAAAAAAAAATTGAGTCGGCCCGGCCCAGCTCGACTAGGAAAAGGTTTTGAACATAGATTTCTCGAGCGAGCCGAGCCGGGTTTTAGCTTAGACTTTTTAGACTCAGGATCAATAAAGCCCAAGTTGAGCTCGAGCTCAAATCCAGCTCGACTCGACTCCGCTCGTTGACATGACTATAATCACCCCATTTGTTTGGGATTGGGGCCGAGCCCCAACGTTTGAGAATTGAGCAACTAGCTAGTAGCTAGTGCTAGCTAGGCTCGTGACAATAAATGTTAGACGCTTGGAGCTGAGCCATTCCTAATTTCACGCAAGTTTTGACCAAAATATTCTATTTTCCTTTTAACAACAAAAAATTTTCGAGCAACGATGCAAAACAAAATAAGCAAGCAAGTCAATCAACTCCAAAGTATCATCGATGTGGGCCAACACACACTGGAAAATTTCTCCTACTTTTAAGGCGGATTTGTTAGGACTGGAAGGATCTGGGACCCAAAATTCATGTTTTGAATGTTTGTCTACGTCTACTTTAATTCTAGCGTATGTGATGCTATAGGAGATTGCCCATTTTGACCACTAGGTTTTCCTCTTGCTTTCGGTCACCGTTTCTTGTTCTTGCAATCCCCTTTTTAGTTGCAGTTCAAATTTACTGCTCAAGAGTCATTATTAATGATTTAGGTTTGCTTTTCTGATTCATTCTTTGTTGGTCTCTTGTTGAGCACACTCTTTTGCTTGGTTTGTTGTGCCAATGGGTTTTTTGATGGGCCCAATTTTCCACCGAGTTTTTAATGGTAAGAAAGAGTGAAAGAGAATTGAATGAGAATTCAGAGGAGGGGTCTCTCTTTCTTCAGTGCTTTTCTCTTTTGCCCCCATCTTCTTGCTGTCTCGCATTTTGGGGTTTTAAGGGCTTCCTTTTTTAGGATAAGACATTTGTGAGGTTTTTCATTTTCATCTCTCTCTCTCTCTCTCTCTCTCTCTCTCTCTCTAGTCTATGGCAATTGAATTTTATCAAGCGGGGTTTTTGATGTTTCTCGCGGATTTCATTTGCCGATCACTTAGAACACAATTTTGATCAGATCTTTTAGTTTTCGGTGGTGGGCTCTTTTATTTTCTTGAATTCGATTCTTTTCCTATGAAATGAAGCATGTTTGATCTCAGTTTGGTGTTCTTATGGTAAGAGTTTGTTTATACTGTTTTCAAAGGTTTAATATTTATGTAATTTTTGTATTTTAATTGTTTATTCACTGTAAATTTGTGAATTTGGTAGCATTCAAGATTGGCTGTGGAATCTGATAGTTGGGAGAGATGAATTAACTTTCTCAGTTGAGGTTTAAAACTGCAAATGTTATCAAATTAGACAAATTTGGAATTGGCGAGTACTTCAATTTCAAGAATGGACAGAGAGATCGGAAGAGCACACTTGGTAAATATCTGGCATTTTCAGTGCTCTTCCGATCTCCATTTTTCATGTTTCTTGTTCTTGTTTGGGCGCTATTATTTGATGCTATATATAATAAGGGTTTTGGAAATTGGAATGGGTTTTTCTTGACTATTTCCACCGATTTCTATTAGGAAAAATGCATTCTTAATATTAATTAAATTGTTCAATTCTTAAGTTACAGATGAAAATGAAATATATAGTACATGACCATGCAAATATGTCACAGGAACATGAATATGTATACATTATTGGAATCAAGAGATTTTTATCTATTGGTCATTTAGAACCTCAAAGGCAAGAACTTCTCCACTTTTGAAGAAGTACCTGTTTCTAAAACTGGGATATGGGATAAGATTATGGGATTCTTCTCAAATTGTTTATCTCGAAAGAAAATCCTCTATATCGTTTGAATTTTTAAAAAGGAAAATGAAAAAAAAAAATTCCTTTGTTTCTCTCATGAATGCTTATAAAATTATGAAAATACATATTTCTAAAGTCTTTTAAGTTTATATAAAATGCAGTCATGTACTTTTTCTAAAATTTGGACCCCTTTTAGCTGTATCTTGGTGTCCTAGATTTTGGGAAAAGAGTGATAGGACTCCTAGATTTGGACACCCATACTTGAGAAACATTTTATCGTCTGTTGTTTCTTATATGCTATTATTTGCCGTCTGTAACAATAGAAGTACTCTAGTGAACCTCAGTCTCACCAAAAGCCATCCACTCAGACATTTCCAAGTGAACACTTCTTTTCTCACTTAAATGTCCAGAGATGTCTTTTATGAGGCAATAGGAGAATATCTGATGCTGTACATTTGTGGTATTCTTTCATTGCAAAGCATTTCAAATTACAAGTGTCAAATTAGGTGTGCGCCTTTGCCCATTTACCTGTACATCAAATAGAAGAAAGGCAGAAAGTTGAGGGGCGAACGGATTGATCGATGCTAGCACTCAAATATGTCTAATCAACTTTCATTGCTTTGACCATATTCTCCAAAACCATACCCTGAGTTGAGCTTCAGAATGCCTTTTAAAGCATTGGACCAGAAGAAGACTAAATACAACAATTTCGCACTGAAATTTCCACTGGAAATAACAGCGTGTGACACCAACTATGAGCTAAGCATTCAAGTAATCTAGACCAAGTGAAAAGTGAGATCAAGATAGAAACTATGCAATATAGTGTTTGTTTGGTAATGAGTGCTGGAGGTGTTTTAGGACCCACAGTGAATTTAATTTAAGCAAGAATATGTAGTAGACTGTGGTACTTTTTTTATTATTTATTTATTTTTATTTTTTTATTTTTTACAAAGGGGGTGCAGGGGAGGGGCACATGGGATTCGAACCCAGGAACTCCCTGTGAGGGGTTGAGCCTTCAGCCACTTGGCCAACCCCTTGATCCTAGTAGACTGTGGTACTTATAAACCAAAAATGCCATTCCTTTTGAAAAATCAAAGGAATTGTTGGTTCTATAAAAGTTTATATAACTGCACCCCCACCTCAGCTGGTGAATTTGTCTAAGGTATTCCAGTTTCTCCTAACTTCCAAAAGATGTGGGATTGCATTGAGAAGAGAGGTGAGATTGAAACAACATGAAATCTACCTTACGGATAAAATAATATGTTTGTCAAGTATAAGGCAAAAACACGATCATATCAAATATAAATGCTAATAGCATGGAGTTATTAATTGTATTTTAAGAAATATGATGGTTCAACATAACAATGGAGCTTCCTATAACAGTGCAACTAGAGGAAGTAAAATGCCTTTTTCCTTTAATTGCTTTATTTGTAATATATTTTGGATTCTAGTGACGTCTCATACGGAAGTACATAAATTCTTGACGACATTATAAGAGCAAGGTTTATTTATTTGAAGAATAATGATCATATGTTAGATCCTGTCCAGGTTAAACTATTATTATCTGGATTGCATGGCATCAAATCATTTTCCCAGATACAACAATTCAATAGTAATCTTTCTTAAGTACAGGTAGACACAACAGCGTGCCTTTGTCGGGTAGATGCAGGCCTCAAAACAGTTGCTGGAGCTAAAAAGTATGTACCAGGGACTAAGCTTTGTCTTCAACCTGACATCAAACCTTCAATTCATCCCACTAGACAGAAGCCACCACATGACAGAAACAGGAACCAGTCCCCCCTGCTTCCTGGACTTCCAGATGATCTTGCTATTGCTTGCTTGATCCGTGTTCCGAGAATTGAGCATCGAAAGCTCCGGTTAGTCTGCAAGAGATGGTATCGTCTTTTGGCAGGTAATTTCTTTTACTCACTTCGGAAGAATCTTGGAATAGCAGAGGAATGGATATATGTCATGAAGAAAGACCGAGATAGAAAAATATCATGGCATGCCTTTGATCCCATATATCAGCTTTGGCAGCCTCTCCCTCCCGTCCCAAAAGAATATTCTGAAGCACTAGGTTTTGGGTGTGCTGTTCTTAGTGGTTGCCACCTTTATTTGTTTGGTGGCAAAGATCCAGTAAAGGGTTCAATGAGAAGAGTCGTTTTCTATAGTGCACGCACAAATAAATGGCATCGAGCGCCCGATATGCTTCGGAGGCGGCACTTTTTTGGTTGTTGTGTTATACACGACGCTCTTCCGATCTGTGGTGAAAATGAGGGTGTAAACCGGTCCCTGAGATCAGCTGAAGTTTATGATCCTAACAAGAACAGGTGGTCCTTCATTTCTGATATGAGCACTGCTATGGTGCCTTTTGTAGGGGTTGTTTACGAAGGCAAGTGGTTCTTGAAGGGGTTCGGTTCTCATAGACAGGTCTTGAGTGAGTTCTACCAACCTGAAACCAATAGCTGGTACCCCATCTATGATGGCATGGTTGCTGGTTGGAGGAAACCGAGCACTACAGTAAATGGCCGTCTTTACACTTTGGACTGCAAAGATGGCTGCAAACTTCGAGTCTATGATGAATCAACTGGTTCTTGGAGCAAACACATTGACAGTAAAATGCATTTAGGGAACTCAAAAGCTTTTGAGGCTGCTGCACTTCTTCCTCTCAATGGGAAGTTATGCATTATCAGAAACAACACGAGCATTTCTCTAGTCGATGTTTCAAAATCAGATCATGGTAGCAGCTCGACTGATGAGCATCTTCTGTGGGAGACAATTGCAGGGAAAGGGCATATCAAGACCTTATTCACGAATTTTTTGTCGAACCTTGCAGGTAGAAACCGATTTAAAACTCACATCGTTCACTGTCAGGTACTTCATGCTTGAAGATTGTAATTACATGAGATTACAAAGAGGCCATCAAGGTGCAAAGGCTGTTGTAGGAGAAAGATGTTAGCATTTGCTGTTAGGTGCTAGACAAGAGATTACCTTGTTTGTTTTGCTTCCTAGACTGTAGTGCTGCATATATTTACAACCGTATACCGTGTTAAGTTTCTCGTAAAGGGAGAGGATATCAAACTGTTGAAGTAATGGGGATTCATTGTACATCTGTTATTGTATCAAAAGTTTGTTTATGGAATAAACCTAGGTTTACTGTTTGTTTCCATACAATGTTACATTGGCTTTCCGGAAACATGTCAAGGGTTTATTTCGTAGCATGCGGAGTAAATGGAGCCTTGTTTTAAGTTGGGTTTCTGAGAACATGCGCGATTGGTCCCAAGTTTTGTATTTTTCACAGCTTCATTTTTACCTTCTCCATTTTTCATTGCATGAAAATAATGCGGGTAATGGGCACAAAAGGTCATTGGTCGTTTTCATCAGCTAATAATTTTTTCTGCGCAGTTTATCCTAAAATTTTTTCCGGCACTAGACATTTGTTGACATTAGGGTATCAAACAAATTATGTGTCGTACTACTAGCTACTGATTTGATTTGGAAAGTGGGTGATGATGTGTTGAAGTCATCACATTACTATTTAGTATTATCATGGATTATAAGTTTCGCGCATGAAATTTCTTAGTTTGGTCTATTATAGGACATTTTTGTCCACTTTCACTTCTAGATTATCTATAAAAACAGATCAGACTCTGAGTTTGGAGCTCGACCACTAATTATAAGGGGCCACGTCATCTGTGTTATAGCCGTACTGTTTTCACTTCATAAAAAAAAATGAATGCAAATAGTGTCCCAACCAATAAGAATTACATTCTAATATTTCATTTTTGTCCGTCTTAAAAAGATCACATAAGGGTATATGTTGAAAAATAAGATAAAATTTAATATTCTAACTATATTAACTATATTTTTTTAATCTATGTGATGATGTATTAGCAAAAATAAAAAAAAATACAAAGGCGAAAACAAAACGAGTTCGTTTTATACAATCCGCTCGTTATCCGGATGAACCGTTGCTGGCACCAAACCTGCTACATCAATTTGTCGAAACGAAAAGGAAATTCATACATGTAAAAATCACAATTTAGAGAGACAAATGAGAATTACTAAACAAAAATGTATGGCAAATTTGTAATTAAGGCAACTCTTTAACTCTTACCAGTCCCAAAATTGGATGGGATTTTCGTGGTTTCTTCTATCGGCGAACGGCACAAATTCATTTCTTTTGGCCCACTCAAGTCTAATTTGGGTTTTGTGATGAAAAATATATGCACTAGTTAGTATCTGGTTTATGGTCCAGTTGTCAGGCATCGAGTAGTCAGCTGGCGCTTGCAGTTGCAGTAGTGGAAAATTGACTGAGGTATCCACTTCCGTACTCTGTACTGTTGTATACTCGGTTTTCAGTTTCAGGTCATGAGGAGTGGATGTGAGAAAAGGAATGATTGCTTTTATTTTTAAATAAATAGGTTATTACGATTACATAAATCATGATTATGAGGGAAATGTTTTTCTCATTTGAGTAGCAATGGTGTTTGATAACATGTCACTGTGAAAAATTGCAGTGTGAAATCGTGTCTGTTTATTTTGCTTGAATTGAAGAATCTGTCTGTTTCAAATGTCAAATTGTGACTGTGAAATGCTTGTTCTGAATGTGTTTGATTGTAGGGGTTTAGATAGTGCCAATTAGCCAATTGAAATATGGGAAAAATAAAAAACACATCACACGTTAGTCCTTATTTTTGTTTAGAAGAAATATAAATAGTAGAAATATGATGGGCTAGTTTCAAATGCATACACAAATAGTTGTACTCAGTTTTGGATTTTTACCTGAATTGGGTTTAACTAATTACTGATTTCGTCTCCTCAAAATCTTGATAGTATATGATATAAGTTGTAGTCAGTTTTGGCTTTTTATCTGAATTGAGTTTAACTAATTACTGATTTCGTCTCCTCAAAATCTTGAAAGTATATGATTTTAGCAATACAAATATACAATTATTTCTCTTGCTGCTTGACATACAAAAGAAGAAATATTTGGTTCAACTTCAGTAGTTTGATTTTTATTGCCTTTTGGAAATGAACTGTTCTTATATCTTGTTTTTGTCACATATAGCAATAGAAATGCTCAGAGCATTCATTGGAAAGGCCGCTTTCAAGAGACCCACTTTTTATTTTGCTCAATGCAAGTCGCAGGTAAGTTAAATTAGTAAAATGATCATCGCACTCCTTTTCATAAGCTCGTCAAAATTCTTTTATTCTTTTTGTTGTATTCTTTAAATTTTTGTTCATTTTTATCCTGTAGAGATGGATGCATAGCAGGAATAAGCAGGCCATGGAGTTCATAGCCAAGGGGTGGAGTGCTGTGCAGGAAGTTGATAGAGTGATTGATTATTGTGAACTCAATGACAAGCGCCTCATCCCTCTACTTAGGGTAATTTTTCTTTCTAAATATGAAGCAAAAGGATCCCTAATATGCTTGTGATTGATGTATGATTTCATTACATGCATTGTTTAAAATTGAAAAGATGCTTTTATTTGTTTCAGGACTGTTTCTCATCCAATATATATTTGGTTTCAATTATAGTAGTTGTTATAATTCAAGTTCATATTCATGCGGAAGCACCTAACTGATGACGTGAGCCGCGTGAATGGATTTAAGTTGACACATCTTCTCGCTAATGCGTTAACCCCCCATCCCGTGTAGGTCTGGCGATCCTCTCTTCCAAGAAGTTTGAAACTGTTGATTCTTCAGAAATCACAAGGATAATATTTAAATTACACTACTTTTCAGGATTATTGATAAAACTTTAAAGATCGTGTTTCTTCTGGAAACATAATAATATTATTGATTCATTGTACATTAAGTAATCACACCTACACCCTCAATAACAACCCCAAAAAATATGTTGGTCATTGAATCCT
>CAVNYN010222467.1:0-10217 GCA_963692815.1 Nyctanthes arbor-tristis
GAGAATGAGATTTTAAAATTTTGTTAATTTTGAAAGCTTTAAAATGACAAAATAAAATGCTAATAGTAGAACAAAAAAGAATAGGATTGAAGTATTAATAGAGAAATTCCTTAAAGAAAAACAGTTGTACTAAATTTTAAGAAGATGAAAATTGTAAACCAAAATTTTAACCTAATTATATATATACATATATATATAGCTGATTAAGCATAAGACAAACTTGTATTGAATCCCATTTTTTAAATCTACCTAGGTGCTCACGAACCACAGACAATTAGCATATTGTGTATTCTTTAAATCTCATTTTTTTCTTCCCAAGTGTGTCTTCAGGAGCCGGAGTCACTGCTTCAGCAATCATGAGAGAGAGTATTTTACAAACCTCCAACAGACTAGAATCAAGGACAACGTTTTACTAGCAGATTCAAGTGAATATAATGCCATGAAGAAAAGTTGAGGCGAAGGCATTGTTTTATTTGTTTATATTAGAGAAACAAACATATTGACCTTCAGAATGTGAGATGATAATCTTTGGTGACGCAGACTTGAATATCAAAATGTAAAATGGGAATGAAGATACGGTATAAAATCATTTTACGTACTCTGATTTCTCAAGCTTAATTTGTCATTTTTCTCAGTTGATCTCAGCCAAAACCGATGAAGATATGCAAATGGGAATTTATCTCAGCACGTCAAAATGATAATAGATACAGCCATGAAATTTTATTTTTTGAAAAAAAAATGAAAAGAAACGGTGAATTGGGAAAGAAGAAGAATAATATATGATCATTTTAATTGGATCTTTTGTTTTTGCACTTGACTATTCTAACTGAAAAAGGACGAATACATACATGTCAAAGCACTTGGATCAAGAAGATCGGAAGAGCGTCGTGTAAAGATGATATTTCCTATCTATACTATAGTTTTACAAATAAACCTCCAAGTTTTGGTTTAAACCGAAAAATGAGTATGTTCCAGATCACTAGTAAAGGACAACACTTTACTAGCAGATTCATGTGAATATATTCCCATGAAGAAAAGTTGATGCGATCACGCGGTTTATATAAGAAACAAATATATTAACCTTTAGGAAGTGGGATGATAATCTTTGGTGATGCAGACTTGAATATCAAAATGTAAAATGGGAATGAAGACATAGTATAAAATCATTTTACGTACTCTGATTTCTTTGGCTTAATTTGTCATTTCTATCAGTTGATCTCAGCCAAAATCGATGATGATCTGCAAACAGGGAAATTATCCCAGCACGTCCAAACCCTAATACATCTCTCGATCTCCAAAACATGAAAAGAAATTTAAAGACACTTGGATACATACATGTCAAAACACTTGGATCAAGATAGAATGTTTAAAGATGATTTCCCATCTATATTATAGTTTTACAAATAAACCTCCAAGCTTTGGTTTAAACTGAAAAATGAATATTTTCAGACTACTAGTAAAGGAAAATTAGATGTGGACTAACTGAGCAGGCTTGAATAGTATAATTTCCAAGCGTAAAAGCTTATATAAATAATATTCGTTTATATCAGTTAAGTAGGAAAGAATAAACAAGATCTAATTATTTACATTCGTTCTGCATCTTTCTTTTGACTGTTCTGGGATAACCTGAAAATAGAAGATTAGATCAGCATGTCAAGATGTTAGCAAATTGAAAAGGCAAACAATATGAGTAATTAGAAATTTTTTAAGTGGTAACAAGAACATCAAATAGCCAGAAAATTTCAACGAAGAATGTACAATATTATTAAATTTAAATTTGTTATTTCTATAATTAAATTTAGCCATAAAATATAAAAGATTTAAACCCGAATAATAGATTATGAAAGATAAAATATGATGCGAACAATATATTATAAGTATAAAAAATATTTGTTGTAAAGATGTTTACGTATAATTTTTGAAAAATAAGATGTGATGAGAAATCAAATAGAAAATTGTGTTATAATTTACATTTAATTTATTAAGTCATTAACAACCTAAGGCATAATGTTCAATTGATCTTTATTTGACAAATCTTTACTGTAATAATAATAATATAATAATAAAATAAAACGTGGGGGAATAATAAGTTATAATTTCACAACATACTCGGCCGAGTTACGTATCTTCATTTTACTACAATCAATGCTGAACTCCATTAAAAACAGACGGCAAGATATAATATAATAAAAATAATAATACAGACATGTGCAATATAATACTCTTAACGTTTCAGACAGCAAATGATGCAAAAACCTGAACTATTTTAAGAATAATAAAACGTAGTTTCCTATTATATAATATTGGAAATAAGAAAAAGAATAGCAATAATTTTAAAATAAGATCAATCTGAATGTTTAATTCAATATAAAAACGATTAATTACCTAAAGAGAGTATAGTGAAATATACCTTTTGATAAACAATTAATCCCACAAACAATTGGTGAAAACGGCTAGCTACAAACCCTTGAATCTTCTCCGTAATACTTCTAAGTCTAAGATTGCACCGACGAAAGATTCTCCAAAACCCTACACAATAGCCGAACTGTAGAGAGTTAATTCTCTACAAGAATGTTTTAGTAGGTGCGGCTTTTCCCGGGAATGAGAAATAAGACCACCCCCTTCCCCTATTTATAGGGAAAAATCCTAGGCTCTTTCGTGTCTTGCAAGAAAAGAAATTATATTTCTAGTAGGACTGTGCAGACCCTATAATTCTTTTCCAAGTAACCTCATGACTTTCCAGAAGCTTCCAGAGAGACTCAATTAGATTTACATAATTAGGCTCCTAATAATTAAATCCATTAAAGCTGATCCAAACTATCTGATTTAATTATTAATAATTCGTACACTCCACTAAAGACGAATTATTGCAACTCCTAGTTATATAAATAATCACAAGAACTAAAATAATTAATTCAGCAATTAATTATCCTCTTGACTTATCAATATAATAGTTGGTCCTCGTCTTATGATATGATAATTACTTAGACATGCACCTAGCCGTATCACCTAATTAATTATACGCTTCACTTAACTTTCAATCATCACTGCTATGATTTCTATTTAGCATGGTTCGCTAAATATTACTATTATATTCCTGACATTATACTTGTAGATGATTAATTTAAGCAGATTATTTAACTCTTTATTCAAGAACAACGGATTCCTCTCGCAGTGCGCATTCCATTATTTCACTCTCTTCCTGTTCCCAATATGCAGAGTATATTAACCAAATATTTATTTAAGTCTCACCCATAGCATATCTAAGTTCCTTAAGATTACTCTATAATAGGACGTACCTGAGATAGATTCAGACTAACCGCATGACAATCATATGGAACTTTAATTCAGATGCACAGTCATGTTTTGGAATTAAATTTACATAATAGTCCAGTTTAATATACTTATCTCAAAGTATATCAATGTTATTATTCACGACCTCCACCAGTCACAACGATCAAGATAAATCACCTACTCAATAGAGTTAGAGTAACAACAAATGAACCTTGATAGAAAGTACCAACTTTTGTTCTCAGCTCAAGACTAATATTTTTCCAGTTGAAATATAATATGTATCTTCCGTACTTATCTAAAATTACATATCTTCATATTCTCTCAAAGCAACTAATGGTCTTTTATTACTGCTCAAATATCGTAAATTCACTTATAGAAAATAAACCTAACATTTATTCAATAATTGCTTATTTATATTCCCGTAGCTGTCCTTAACATATGACATGGAAGATAAAGCTTAAAGATCCGTATTCGGCTGCGTAAAAATCATCAATCTCTCGTAAGCATTAGAACCTGCACGAGTATAGTCGGACATGGCTCTGAAAAGCTCAGGAAGCCGGCTTTTGAGGCTTACGAGTGACTTTTCCCTCACTTGAATACAGTGCTTCCGGTGATCTTCCATTTCTTCTTCCCATCTTTTCTTCAAGCTCTCCACCACAAACTGTTTACCGGCAACTGGATCCTTAATATTTGTTTCTGTGCCCGTCTCATTGTCAGCCTCATTTGGTGGAGCTTTATGTTGCTTGTATTTCTGTTGCCACCCTTCAAAAGCCTGCTTCCTGCGCAAGTACTCCTTTTTGGTTTCTTCATACTTCTCCTTGAGTTTCATTTCTTCCTCCTGATGATCAATAATTGTTTTTATCCCAGCGGCAAAGGAGGAAATTGCATTTTTGGCAACTTCACCCGGAAGCTTTTCAAGATGATCTTGCCAAGAATGAAGAAGCGCTTGGATAGGAGGCGACTGGAACTGGATTCCGGTAGGGGACACTAACTTTTCTCTTAAGCTACTTTGTATTGGAATGAGATTTAGCTTCAACCAGCCATTGAGAGCTTGTATGTATTGTTTTTGATATGTTACTAGCTTTTCAAACTGTGAATGCCATTGCTGAACAACTTTCCAAAGCTGGATTGTACGCTCATGATGATGTTTGCTTGTTTCTATGAGAATACCAGAGACATCGAGGGATTTCAAGTCCGTTACAATCTGAAGCTGGCTTTCGTGATATGTGCACATGGATTCCCACATCTTTGTCATCCTTCAAGTTCACCAACAAATTACTTTAAATTAGTCATTAGAAGCAAGCACAACGATCGTTAGAAACCATAAAGCTGCATAAATGATTTCAGCGGAATCTGCACTTGCGTACTGATTTCCAGAAAACCAAGTTTATGAGGGTGAAAACTCTTAACATTAGACAGACCAAAGTTAACACAAAAACAGGTTCTTCAGACTTCTATTACAAGATTGCAATTTGCAAGTGTCCCCCCTTTCGATGTGTAAATAATCATTAATGCTGGGGGAGACACAAAGGTTTTACTGTGTAAGAATCCTATCAACACACAAGAAGAAAACAATCGATCAAACTAGGATATACGGAAAAATCAACATTGGTTCTGCATCATTGTTAACATTAAATCTCCAAAAAAGTTTGAAATCTCAAGTTACAAAAACACTTCATGATAACTTAGCTTCCAAATCCAAGTTGGTAATGGGTAGTTCAATGAGTTGAATCTTGTTATGCAATAAAAATCAGATCATGATGCATAACTGCATAGTTTCTTGTTGTGATAAAATAATAGGATAACTATGTTCTTTGCTTGATAATAATCAAGAAAAAAAATGGGTTTTAACAGATAAAGCATTAGAATAGAAATTTACCCATGGATGAGAGCCAAGAGTTTGGGATACAGCTGCTTGTCTCGTATATCATTCACTTCCAATACCGTTGAATCCAAGGATTGCATGTCTACTATATACCGCATATGTAAATGTCTCACTGCAGCTTTTGCCTTCTCCATCTGTTCATCAGTAGCACCGCGTTTTTTCAACTTGTTCAGCGTGGCAACTTTGCGCTGATATTCAACCTTCACAACCTCAGTGGTCTATCAGGGGGAAAAATGATAAGTAAACATCAAACAGTGTGACATATCTCGAAAATAATATAAAATTCCCAAGTGGTCTGCCAACAGTATATGGAAAACAAAAGACTATGGGAAAACTTGAGTTTATAATCAAATAGAGAGTTAGCAAAGAAATAAGAATGTTCATTTCTAAAGGTAACATGATTAGAACTCTTCCCTATGCAATAATAACACAATAAAGGCCAGGGATTCAAAAATGTGAAGGGGCCTCTAAGATGGCCCAAGTTAGAATGATAAAATAAAAAGTAGCCTCCTCCTAGATCTCGTCACAAAACTTCTTTACTTAAGGTTCGAGCTTTGACGCTTCTTCAGCTTTGCCCATGTTCATGGACCCTGTCTGGTCTTTCATGGAGTGCATGAAAGTCGAGATTTCTTGCTTTCAACCATCCATATAAACTTTGTTTATATGCAAAACTCTAGGTCTTTTTTCTCAAAAATTCTCAAACATGGGATCTTTTGCTTAAGTTGTGGAAGTCTTCACAAGATAAAATATATAGGAAAAATAAACAAACTTCATTTTCCCTAAAAAAATCGCCAGTCAAATTTCACTTCGGAATAAGGGATCAATTCTGCATAAAATTTCCCATTTCAGAGTGTGCATGAACAGATCGCAAATGAAATGCAAATAACTTGAAAGAAAATGATGTAGCACACCTTCACTTCTTCATATAACTTTTTCTCCCATGCTAGCAATTTATCCAAAACTGTGGCATGCGACTCATATTCTCCGGCTTTGGAGTTGACCATTGACCCTGACCCATCACCATTAGGTGCACATCTAAAAGATTTGTTCCATGTTATGACTTGCATAACCGTTTTTGCATGGTCAATTTGGCCTGAAAAAATACATGACATTAGCTAGCAATTGATCTGAAAACTGACATAAACCATGTGACTAGATCAAAAAACTTAAGGTTAAACAAGCAAAGGTCAAGAGCTGCTTAAATCTCTATAAAAAGGGTACAGTTCAATGAAAACATACTATAACATATTTAAAAAAAAATGCTCAAGTATGCATGTGTTCATCCTTTTGATTAAACCCAAATGCAAGTGCTAAATGTGGATCCAATATTCAAACAAGAATCTTGTCCAACTGTGCGTTACATTGAATTTTTTGCACGTAAAAACTCGAACTAATGACGAATGCATACTATAAGAACAATCTAATCGTGGAGCTCAGGTAATTCAAATTTTTAAATCATTAGATCACCTGGATTATCAGCAAAATTTGAATGGTATTGTATCCGGTTGGCCTCAAGCATCTTTGAAACGTCTTTTGCATCCTCAGAAGCCTTAAGGAAGTGATCATCAATCTGATTCAAAATCCTAAAAAAATCTACACCATTATTATTTCCTTCCAGCTTCCCATTGCCAATCCCTTTACCCATCAATTGGGGTGCAGTGTTCAAATGCATAAACTGCTTTTCCACACTAACTGGCATTTCCTCTGGTGTCTTGAACTCCTCAATTCCTGCAAATCCTTCCTGCTTCTCCTTCTCCGGCGTATTAAACTCCACGTTTCCTTCCTCATTGCTAATAGTCTCAATTCCCTCAAATCCGGCTGGCTTCTCTGGGGTCTTAAACTCCACATTTCCTACCCCGTTGCTTATATTCTCAACCCCCTCAAATCCTGCAGGCCTTTCCGGGGTCTTAAACTCAATATTATCCCACATACTGCTAAAATTCCCGTCTCCTTCCTCCATGTCATGATCCTCTCCTGCATCTTCAACTTCCCCAGAAGCAGACTGGGGAATATTTTCTGTAAAAAAGAAATCCCGTCCCATACCTCTAATCTCTGGCGTAGTCAGCTGATTTGGGGTCGGAAGAGCGCTTCTTGATCCAACTCCTCAATACCATTTTCCCTCCGACGAAATCCTTTCGCTTCTTCTTCTTCTTCTTCTTCTTCCCCCATCTTATCTTCATCACAAACACCAGTCTCATCAGCTCCAATGACTTCCACTTTCCCCTTCAATTCCTCTGTTTTTGACAAGCCTGCTGGCATGGTAACGGCCCGCTTAAGGGGCGGGGTAGGAGAGAAACTCGGGAGGGGTGGTGGTGGAGAGATCACAGAGGAGATTGGATCCACCATAGGAGGCCGAGGGGGTGGCTGGGCCTGCTCTGATGCAGATGGATCAGTATTCAACACCGCCGCCGAAGGGACCTCGCCTACTGCATAATCACTCAAAGCCGCCCCGGTATTCTTCAACGACATGGAGTATCCAGAATGGGCTGAAGCAAAAGCATTTCTCATAGAAACAGCCTCTTTCATTAAATTCTTCCTCTCTTTACATCTTGAAACCGACTCTTCATTGTCGACTTTGGATTGCGAACAGTCCATATTCTTTTCCTTTCAACTTAGAATTACTTACTCATACAAATTACATATATACACACATACATGCACATATGATTTCTGGGTTTGATACTTTGACGAAAAAATGGATTCCGAAAAGTGGATTTCAATAAAATTTACAAACAATCACCAAAATCATACTGTAAAATATGAAAAAAGTCAAGCAAGATTATCTTTACAAGATGGTGATTTCTAGATACAAGCAGGCTGTCTCTATATACAAAAAGATTCTTAACTTGGTGCTGAAAAAGGGTGCAAGAAATGATGCATGCTGAGAAGGAAAGAAGAAACAGACAAATTTAAGCAGAGAGGATAGCACTTACACAAGTAGAGAGACAAGGGTACGTGCGAGTGTATGGGGTGGTTTGTGCACCCGCGGTTTTTCAAATATAGAAGGTGTAACGGTCGCCGTTTCGGGGTGGAACGATGTCGTTTGCCTCTTCGGTTTACAAGCACAACTGTAAACGTTTAAAATAATTTAAATTGGTACTTTATAATCAACATGAATATTTCTCTGTTCAAAAAAAAAAAAAAAAAAACCATGAATATGTTGAAAAGTCGATGCTCACTATCCGACATACACATTAATTCAGTTTACTTTAAGCGGATCATAAAACGAATCAATTCACCTTACTGTCATTTCTAAGTTCTTATTAGTTGAATTTTTTCAACTAATATAACCAGGGTATGTTTTAATTTTTTATCTATTTCACATTTACTAATTTTGTTTTAATTCAATTAGAATTTGAAGGTACTATAGTCATTTTAAGTTAACAAAATTATGTTGTGCCAAGAAGAAGATTTTTGAAATTTAATATTATCAAATTTCAAATATTGGAATCACATTACAAAATAAGGTGAAAAATTAGCGTCAGATCCATATAGTTAAAAATAATCATCTTTTCACTCTCCAATAGCATCTACAATGGCTTTGACCCCAAATTTTATTTTATTACTTTCTTGGACACTTTATATCATATTAATATTATATTATTTTTTACTTTGAGGGATATATTTTTATATTATATTTTATTTTAAATACAATATTGAAAAGGAAAAAAATTGAAAAATGATTTTTTGAGCAAATGTAAATAGGAAAACAGTAATGTAGTCCAATTAATCACCTTCTCAGTATCACACACTACAGAAATTTCCGCTATTCATTTTTTGCAAAATTTATTTGGAAACAAAACTGGTTAGCTAACAAGGGGTTACTAAGCAGGCAAATAAGAATCATTTTCTTCACATCTTGTATTAAAATATGTTTTACCAAAAAGAGCAAAACTGGAGAGGACTCGTATACGATCAAGAGGCCCTGTTTTTGTTCTCCGCATATGAACGAACAGATTGTGACCGACACATTTTTGGCCATCAACTGCATGCAGTAATTAGGGAACTGGATATAGCTCATGGTATACCTTGGCATTTCCACTTTTTAAAGGCAAAACTAGCAACGAAGATCAATCAATAAAGGAAAAACTTTATTACCCCTAGATGACTCCAATAGTGTCACGTTCAGCATCTCACGCAAAAAGTTTCAGTTAAAGGAATATACATTTACAAGATATTCATCACATTCATCCATAAAATTTACAAAAACTTGATCTGTATCATCTATAAAGAGACATCAGTAACTTGACCTTCATCAACCAGATAGAGACATCATATCATCATTTGCCATGGAAACATATCTAACAAGAAACGTGAAGAAGTCCACATAATATTCCCTGTTTCAACAAAGATGACAAAATAATTAAACATAAGAGAAGAGAACACCCTATCGAGAGAAAACAGGGATATATAATCAAAGGAAGATAACGAATCCAGTTTTGGCAAGTCCAAGTATTCACCGGAGAATCATGGCATTAAAGTTGCCCATTCTGAGATTTAAAATCAGTCCTATATTTCTCCAACTCCTCAAGGTGTTCCTAAACAAAAGCAAAACAAATGAATAAATGCATGTCAACAAAAAGATAAATAAGCTCAGGAAAATGAGCAAACTTGCTACTATGGAGAGATATTCCATGGGTTCAAAATATGGACCAGAATTAAACTAATCTTACTTCGAAAAGCTTTTTCCACCAGATATCAGATCTTGATTGCAGTACACACCACTCCATAGCCATTTCAATTTCAATCGTATTATTCTGAGCATAATGAGAAGTAGAAATGGCTTCTTTCTGGACGTTACACATAAAGAAGACAACACTTAAAAGGTTAAAAAAAATATATGTTAAAGATGTTTCATGTGCAAATTAGTGGGTGCATGGACCGTCTCTGTGTGTGTGTGTGTGTGTGTGTGTGTGTGAGAGAGAGAGAGAGAGAGAGAGAGACCATTTCCCTTTGTACTTGACGTCTGTGTTTGTCAATAGCCAGATGACCAACAAATGTTGTCTGCTTTCCAGGCAATATAGGAAGAACTCCAGCA
>CAVNYN010222470.1:0-13082 GCA_963692815.1 Nyctanthes arbor-tristis
AGAGGAATACTAGTAGGATTTTAAAATAAGGTTAATAGGAGATTTTGGCCCTCTTATCAAAAACCAGATGATTAAGCAGTAATTAAAAACTAAGCAAAAATTAGAATTAGAGGTACACTGAGTAAAGAAATTATTGGAAGATTAAAAAAATTATTCAACTAGTGTTATCTACACCATTGGTCCATTTTGGACATGGATGTCAACTTCCCCTAATCATTCATCAATCAGCACTATTCTCATTGAGAAAATTCTGAAATTTACCTAATTTGAGACTAAAGAGTAATAACAAGATCACTGGTCATTTGTATGAGATGATTGATGCTTACTTTTTAGAACTCCAAATGCTAACTTTTTATCAAGATAATATATCTACGTGTATGTTAAGTGTTAACGATAGTAAACTAAGTCTAAAGTCACTTCAAGCTCTGAACTTAACCACACTATGCAATGAGTACAAAGAAGGCAAATACACTTTATAACCAAATATCCTAAGAGATGAAAAGTTATTCAAAGACTTATTATTTTAGTTGACTTACTTTCCACTATCTTTTTCTAAGTATTCAACATTTTGCCTCTACTACTCTATCAAATTTTTAGTTTAAAAGAAGCAATTTCTTCCTTTTTCATTGGAACACATATAAGAAAAATCAACTAAAACTGATATTATATTACTTTAAATGCAAATATAAGAATCTAATATATGATACCTTCTAAACTAATTAACATTTACATAGGAATTAGAATGAGAAAGATAAAGTAAAAGATGAAACTGACCTTGGTCAGTTTGAATTGAAGGAAGCTCTGCAATCTTAACTCTTTTGGCACCACCTAAAAAATACACAAGTTACTAATTACATAAGTGTTGCAGATTATTGAAAAAATAAAGCCAATTACAAAAACTAGAATTAAAATGAAAATTACATAACTAGCAAAGAACAAATTATAACGACGGATTCTTGACTTGGCTATTGGAGAAGCAATAATGAACAGAAAAATAAGCAATGGAAACCTTTTAATTGTTGCATATGACACCCATAAAGGCATTTATTTTCTCATCAGGACTAAATAATATTTAATAACCACAAAAATCTATAGCATAGATAAGAGTATAGAGGTTTTCCAGATGCATAAATTAACGAGTGAAAATACGCTTATTGCTTTAAACCATTCTCTCTATGATTTTAAAATTGGACAATAGAAGTTGAATCTTTAAAATAGTATAACAGTAGCATTAGAAGTATTTTGTAAAATAACTTGTGCCTATTTTCTTTTCTCTCTATCTCTACAAATTCACTTATAATTTCACCAAGACAAAAGAGAGATAAGCAGCAGATAAAAAAAATTGCAGTTTCTACTATCTACACAGTTCAATCCCTCAGCAATACAAGTTCAATCTCCATACCCAAAAAAATCCCACCCAGGATTCAAGCCAAAAGAGGCAGTTTTCTGCAAGAAAATCCGCAGGAAATCCATTACATGCTCAGCTGGTGATTCTTAGATAGTAGTCAGCTCAGCTGGCGATTCTCAGACAGTGGTCATAGCTTTAACTACTGACACAAGTTGTGGGAATAGTACATTTATGAGGATATTAACTAGTGTATTTGGAGGTGCAGTTGAGCCGCCCAAAGGTGGCAAACCTGATTGAAATACACTTTTATAAGTGATTTGACTATTGGTTTGTTGGCAACCACAATTTTAGTCAACTAAAAAAGTGGGAAAATTTACACTAGCATCACGTCAACTTAAAGTCCATCAAGAGCTATTAACTAATTTGAGAAGATAATGCTGTGATTTCATTCAATTAAGAATGGATAAAAGATTGAACAAAATCACATGCTTAATAAATATATATATATATATATATATTTGAAAAATTAAGCTATCCTATCGATCAAGTTTTAAGTAGCCTTCTTTGATGTTTTACTCCCATGAAGCATGCTTACTAGCTAGAAGATATTGCTACCCATTGAAACTAAAATATTGGTATTAGTTGTCATAACTGCTTTAATGATAGTGCTTCAATTCGAAACTTTAGACTCTTTAAAGTAAATTTTCCCATTGAAAAAAAAAAAAAACACAGCTACAAGATTAAAAATTATGTCCTCATTCTGACCAAGTAACTTTCATGCCAATCTTTAACTCTTAACAATGTTGGCTAATTTCCCTCAAAACATATCTTATAGAAGTAAGATAAGACAAATGTGATAATTAAGAATAATATAATGAACAATGACTAACAATTTCTTGACTTTTCTGGGAACTTATAACACGTCTCTTCTCACAAACTTCCCAAGCATATATCTTGCATTATTATTGGTAAATAAACATGGACTTATTATTATTTAAAGAAAAAAATTGAAACTGGAATACAGGGCAATCAATTGATTGCGGAAAATTGGGCTTAATTTCTAGGAATAATTATTAATTTGTCATTATAAGTACATATGAATAAATTACTAGTGCTACAAGAAGAAGGAGGAGAAAAAATAGAAAACGAAATTTACCTTTAGTTCACAATATGCGTTGAAGATGGAGCAAACGCACAAGACGAAGGTGGAGCAGCTATTCGACGAAGCCAAATCAACGTAGAGATGGGCTACGAAGAAGAACGCACGATTGGAAGAATTGAATAAGAACCCACGATTGGAAGAATTGAATAAGAAGAGTTTTTCTGCCTTGGAACGTTCGTCTGTTGCTCATCAATTAGGGCACAAAGAAGAAAAGGGGGGAAATTATTATTAGGGGGAAACATAAGAGGGAAATTATTTGATGAAATAATTAGGGAAATTATTTGCTGAAATTAATTTGTTTTTCTTTTTAATTTTTTTATCTTATTATCATTTAATTTATTTATATTAGAGACATCTACAAGCTAAATTTCTATGGTGAAAATTGTGCAAGTAATGTATAAATTACTACAAAACTCATTCTTTATGAAAAAGTATTATCTGCCTAAGAATATAATTTCATAGGTAAAACATTTGTAGGAATAAATACACACAAATACAAATAATTTTCTTTGTAGGGAAAAGATTACCCGGCCTACAAACGAGACTTTGTAGGTGGATTTTTGGTAGGATAAGTATACATGACTACAAAGTATTGTCTTTGTATAGGAAAAATGACTCTACATACAAATTTATTTTCATAGGACGATTTTTTGTAGAATAAACATAATAGTGGTAGTTTTGTTTGTGTTAGATTCAAATTTCCTTAATTTCTCCTCTTTGTATCTTATCCTCGAATTTTCATCCGATTATAGCTTTAATCTTCTATAGAAATTCAGATATTCTAGTATTTCTCTTTCCTTATCTTTGATTGTTCATTTGAATTAATTTTTTTATTTCCTTAATCCCTTTTCATAATTTCTACTTCTAGGTTTTTGACGTAAGACTTTTTTTCTTAACTCTTCGTGTATCTTTAATTTTTTTATCTGAATTAATGTTTTTTTAAGAATATTTGAATTAATTTTTTTATAGATTTTCTTAATTAATCCCTTTTCTTTATTTTTAATTTTAGGTTTCAATTGAATATTTTAATTGTGTCTCGTGTTGTCTTGGGCTTGGATTGTACTTTTATTTTATTTTATTTTATTTTTTTACCATCCATCTACCCACAGTTGATTATTTTATTATATATGAATTAAAATTATATCTCTCTCTTACACACACACACACACAAACTACTCTTGCTAGAAATATTATAATAAACATTTGAAATTTTTTTTAAGCACGCTTTAACAATTCTCGAATTAATCCTTTCAAAAAAAAAAAAAAAGAAAAACAATTCTCAAATTAACTTAAGCATATTTTAAATTTATGAAAAGCCAAATTTGACGGACAATGGTTTGACTGGTTTTTTCGGAAAATAAGTATACTTACATAAATTGTACATTGCCATTATTTTTTCATAGAAATTAATTAATCATACTCATATTATATTTTGTGGAAATTTAATAGAAAAATGATTGCTAATTCTATATTATCTTTTTTTTAAGTGTAGTAGTTATTTTAATATTTATTTTTTAATTATAAATAGTTAGAGATACAATCAGAATAAAACTTACTTCCTTCAATAAAAAAATAAAATAAAGTAAATTCCTAGTTTATATTATATTGGAAAATGATAGGGACATCTTTCTTTTCTACACTAATTTTTTTTTTTAATTTCTGTTGCTTGCACTGGCATCTATTGTTTTACAGCATCTATTGTTATTTATTATCTGGGCTACTTTTTTTTTAAGTAAATCTCTTCTTTTATATTCATAAATCTCGATGAATTACCGAGTCAAACAATAACATGATACAATTAGTCCATGAACCAAAAAAAAAGAAGTAAGAGCACATGAAGCGACTAGGTAGGCAACCGAGAAATATGATTACATGATCCACAGTCGAGTTCATATAAAGGATTTGACGCAAATATTTTTTTTCCAGCCATTTTCCTTTGCAAAAATCAAACCCCTAAGAACAGCCATAGCTTCGGCATCTTCAGCTCTTGGGAAGCCAGGAAAGAGCTATCCAAGAATTTTCAAC
Organism: Nyctanthes arbor-tristis; assembly: GCA_963692815.1. Lineage (NCBI taxonomy): Eukaryota > Viridiplantae > Streptophyta > Magnoliopsida > Lamiales > Oleaceae > Nyctanthes > Nyctanthes arbor-tristis. The sequence goes on from CAVNYN010222470.1 coordinate 4,536, forward strand.
ACAGATCCAGTTTCATCCCGAAGAACTACCCCCACAGAATAAGACTGCTTATCTTCACAAACTGCTTCATCTGCATTTAATTTCAACCAGCCAGTAGGAAGAGGATGCCATTTAATCAGGTCTGGTTTTGGCGTTTTGCTTTGGCTGACCTACCACGTTGTTACATTTTTTTTGCTTCCAACATTTCAAATATACATATATAATAGTTCTACACTAATTAACAGGCCATACAAGTACAACAACTAACACCCACTAACGAAAAGTGCCATTTGTAGTAATCTTTCACAAAATCATTTACACAATATGTTAATTTTATGTCTTATTCTCGTTTATTGTGTAATTGAGGAACAATAATCTAGAGGTAAGATGATTAATTTACTCTATTTTGTAAAAGATTTCATAAAGACTTGTAGTTCAATTTTTTTTATTTGTTCATTTAATTAGACGACTAGTTCAAACGTGTGTTGCACGTTGTCTCGATCATGAAAACCATTTACATAATGATAGAATATATTTTTATTATAAATACACGCGCTAGTTAAAAGTTATTACAATAAAATAACTTACTAAGATGTGATATATCTTTATCGGCCTAAAAAAAGCAAAAAGAAAAAAATGATATGAGCCAAGACTCACATAGTCTAATGGTATTTGAGAATGTTTCTCACCCCCTTCATCAATATTCAAATCTTCCCCTTTACAGTTCATTTGTCATAATAAAAATATCCTTTTTAGATTATTATTATTATATGTAGAATTAGAATGCTATTAATTATGGCAATTTAAAATTATTATTTAACTGAATATTTATCTTTACTTATTATATTTAAGCTAACATAACATTATTGTATAAAATAAATAATAAATCTATAAGTTTATTTAATCATTAAGAATGTCTTAAAATTGTTTTCTAAATCAAATAAATTCATTTATGAGTTCACAAAGGTTTCATAGGAATGCTGTTAGTAACACTAATGAATTTGATTAAATTGTTGAAAACCCCAAATAATTAATGAAAGAAAGTTAAAAAAAATTAAAACGGTTAAAGCATTTAATTATTTCTAAAAAGTTAATTATCTGATAAAATATACAAATAAAAATTATAAACATACCTTCAAATTAATTTGAATGAAAATGTTGTGAGAATCAAAGGATACTTTAATAATTGTATATACCAAATATTGATGCTTAATTTGCAATAATTATCAAAGTTAATAGTAATAATTATTATTACTATACAAAATACTAATTAATGACATAATTATTTATATGAATTAAACAATTGTAAAGTTAAACACTAATCAATAGTAAAATTGAAAAGGTACTTTTGACATTAATAAAAAATGTCAAGGGTAAAAGAGGGAAATGAATGTTTTACACTTATTCCCCCTTTTATATAGTAGTTATGTTAAAAAGTTTTTGATTAAGATATGTAAATAAATACATGCATACGAGAAATTATTTAGTACTCTAAGAATATCCTAATATAATACTTTAGACCAATTAACTCACACATAGACTCAAGGATCTTAAAAATAGGGTTCAAAAACCCATGTGTAGGTTGCTCATTGTCCTTACCACATTAAAGTACTAATTTTTTCCCATACCCTACACGCGAGCGCCCGCACAGACATTCACATATGTGTGTAGATATATAATATCGATAGCCAATTGACCAAATAACGTTGTCCGCAGTATTTGTTGTAGTTCTTCTATGATGTCCATTGGACACCATTTATGGAGTCCAAACTGTGATTTGGCAAGTGTCCATTAAACACATTATGGGGGAACGAGGTCATCATCTTCCAATATATCCTCTGGACATTTGTCACATTACAGTTTAGACTCTATAAATTGTGTACAATAGACACCACAGGAAAATCTATATTTGCCGCGTTACATTTTGTACACTATATTCTATTTGACTAATTCTATTTTCGTCCAAACTCCAACAAGCTTTCCAAAACTTATGCGGTGAGCAGGTTCCTAAATATAATGAGTGTGAAATATCTGATAATTAGGCCATTTTTTTCTCAAAAGATTACGTCAATACTACTTAGAGTATCTCCAATATAAAGTTAAGCTGGAATGTTTTATGTGTATATGTGTCAAAGAATACTGACATTACATTCAAAAAAATAATCTAATGTAACAATTTCAACATTGTATATTTGTTACGTTTTTATTAGGGATTTTGAAAAAAAAAAGAAAGAGAGAAATTTTTTGATTGGATAAATTAATGCTTAACATTATTGTAGAGACGACATTCTCCATGACAATGTCAAGCATTTAATGTGTCAAATAAGTACTTTTTTGTCAATTGTCAATTTATTTTATGACTATAACTATGAATTGGAGATACTCGGCTCTTGGAAGACATAATATAATAAATTAATTTTGAACCAAAATTAATAATAATAATAATAATCTCTTTAAAATCACAATTTTCATTGGTCCCATTAATAGGCCAATATTATTAATTTGTGGAGATTTTGCTGTATAAATTTGGATATAGAACCCAACAGTTAATTCCATGATGGTAAACACTGGTGTACATAATTCTTTTCTTTTCTTATTATTGGGGTACTTAATTAACAGGTGTAAACCTTCATAATAATTTTTTGGTTATGCAAACCAAAGAAAATAATGACCCTAGATTGTACTAAGTCTGAAACTGAATAGATTTATTTTTTGTCCCATACTCCCCCAAAAATATTCATATGATATACCATAGTCGTATATTTTTTTCTCATCTATATTTTTTTAACAAATCTATCTGTCCATATTCATCGTGTAAAGATATATCTTTTACTTCAATAGTTATATTTTATGGAGCCAACCTTGACCTATCATTTTGTTATACATTTAGCATTAAAAAAGCTACCTGTAATGATATAATGATTTGAGATATGAATAATGTTATAATCTAGCACCAAAAGTGCTGAACGCCAGTTTATATAGTGACAACATATATGTTATCTAGTTGTATGTACATGTAACACAATTGAATTTAGAACTCGATCGAGTGTGTGTATATGCAGAAATTTATTTCTTTATTATTCATCCATATCCAGTTTTTCTCCCCTTGTTTTGGGGGTGTAATTAACATGTCCCAAAAAATCAAACGAAATCGTAATCAAATCGATAAGCCTTTGAAATTGACAGAAAAATTCAAGACAACGTTCAAAAATTGCATGGTCTGAGCGAGAAAAGTCAGTCCGCCATTAATACTGTATCTCATCACCAACCACTCTGAACTCTGATCACCTTCTCTTTGTGACTTCATTTCCCCAATAATTATAGGCTTTCCAACTTGAAGCAGCAGTCTCAAATCTCTCCAAAAATGAAGTCCAAAGCCTTTATACTCCTTGGTCTCACTCTCTTTCTTCTTCTTTGCTCTGCTGTCCATGCAGCAAATGAAGTCGATCAAGTAGATAACACAGGTGGTACAACTCATGTCCAAGGTGGAGGTGGTTATGGCCAAGGCGGAGGATACGGTGGCGGAGGTGGACATGGTGGCGGACACGGTGGTGGAGGTGGCCATGGTGGCTGACACGGAGGCGGTGGGCACGGGGGAGGCCATGGGGGAGGGGGACATTGTAAATATGGTTGCTGTGGAGGAGGAGGATATGGTGGTGGCGACGGTGGCTGCAAGTGCTGCCTAAATGCTGAAGAAGCTAAAGCTTTCCATGAAAATCAAGCCAAAGCAGAAATCAAGAACTAGAGTGTCTCCATTGCACCTGCAGGGAAGATAAAAACGCCATGTAACAATGTATTGTACCAAATAAATTACATGGTGATGACAACTATATGTCATAACAAAATGCGCTAGTCTTTCTTGAGGAAAGACCATATTTTATATTCAAGAAAAATGTCAAGCGAAATCATTCTCCCCTTCTAACGTTGCTCATGGTCAGGTATTTATTTTGAGTCTATATTGTGGGCTAATTGTCGTGATTGGGCAGCTCTATGGGGAAGAGGCCCTGCCCAAATTTTCCAAAAGCATGGGGTCCGAGGCGTAAGGATGACAGAAAAATTTGATCTGCACTAGATTCGATGGATACCCGATCCATTCGAGAAAAAATTTCCTGATCAGTGAAGCAGATCATGGTAGAATTTGTGATCCGCCAAAGGATCGTGTGGATTAGATCCGATCCGATCTATTCCACTTAAAAAAAAAGTGTTTAAGTCTCTAGAAGTCACCAAGAACAACAGTCAACGTCCACTATTAAACCATGATTTAACTTGGTTATAGTTGATACTTGATATTGATTTAATTTCATTTTATTGTTACTATAGATTGTAGTATAATGTATGATGTAAAACCAAGTTCAGAGATCTGATGTAATGTGTGATGTAAAAAAAAAAGGTTTTGTGGATCGTTTGACAGATTGAAATCTCGATCCAATCCGATTCGTAAGTCGTGGATCATGGAACAGATCATGATTTTGTAGATTTTTCGTGGGACGAAATGGATTGGTGGCAATCCGCCCCGATCTGATCCATCGCCATCCCTACCGAGGCGGAGAGATCGAAAAATTTTTGTTTAGGGGCCAAAATATAGGTAAAAGAAAATTTCCAAATAACGTTTAATTTAATCGATAGTCTTTTTCTTCTTCAACCAAAATACGACCTTCAATAACGAACAATATTACTTTTTTATCCGCCCCCGGGGGGACGCTAGAAGACTGCCCCCTTTGGCCCTAGCTCTGCCATTGTATGTGGTACTAATTAATAAAATATTTAGTGGTATTAAAAATATATACTCATTTTGTGATAATTAACTCATCGTGGTGTTATGACGTTCGAGTTGAATTTTCATACTCTTATTAGTTAAGGGCCTGATTCTCCACCCCTATAATCTTTTAATTTGTAGTGCTTAAAAAATGCCCTCATTTTCCAAAGAGGGGAAGGGAACTGCATACATAGAGAATTCAAAAGGCAGCAGAATTTAGCCTTACGTAAATAACACATTCGAATATCCAAATTCACTTTGTTTCAAAAAAAAAAAAACGAAGATACAATTTCTTTTAATTAGGTCCAGTAGTGTTAAGAACAGAGGCTACTAAATATCTCTATTGGAGCAAAAGAGCAGTATGGAATGCTTTAGGATGCTTTTATAGAAAATAGGACGAACTTACCTACACTGGACTGCACCTTTTGCTAGAGGTCACAGGTTGAGTCACCCTCTATGCATGTACACATGTACTATTTTTTTTATCGGCTAATTGGCACAAAAGGTCCCTACCTTTAGATGCTCTTGTGTACAACTGGTCCTCACTTATGTATTTTTGACAACCTCACCCCTACTTTCAATATTTTATTAACACAAATCATCTTTTAAGGCTAAATTCATTCCAAATTACAAGGGCATTTTTGTCCACCTCAACAGTTAAAAAAATTCAAAAGAAATTCCTAACACAATTTAAATGATTAGTTATTCGATTAGTTGTTACTTACACCAAACAACTGCTACTATAAGTCAATCCATTTATTTTCTCCTTTTTTTTTTGGTTTTAATTTCTATTAGTTGTTTATTTTTATTTTTTAAACAATGCTCATTATTTTGGAACATAATTTGCATATTTTTCACTTTATTGTATTAGTAAACAAAAAGGTAAGGGTGAGTTTGTAAAAAATTTCATAGGTAGGGATCAGTTATACAAAGTGCTCGAAGGTGGAGACCTTTTGTGCCTATCACCCTTCTATATCTTATCTATATATTAATAAAAATAGAAATAAAATTGAATCTTCAATTAGAAAAGATTCAATTTGATTCACAATTCATGTTTGAGAGAATCTTTTTTTTTCATTTTATTTTTTTACTTTAATTTCATGTATATTAATAAGTTTTATAGAACTATTTTTTCCAAAATATGTGTTCCTTAAACTGTCCTACTAATATACATAACCTCTACTATTGATAACCCCTTATTATTTTTTTTACCCATTACTGTTGTCTATATACCACAACTCGAATCTTAATTTTTTCATTTCTTTTTTTTAACTTTAATTTCCTTTATTCGTTTTAATATTACTTAAAGTAACTGTCTATAGTCTTATTAACTGTAAAGTATTGTTGTCCATCTATAATTACAATTTAAAACTTAAATTAAATTTTTTTGTAGTTAATTTTGTTTTTTATAGAACATATTGGTCTGCAATGGCTTCACAAGCTAAAATCATTATCACCAAGCTCAAGGACTCGAACAAGAGCAAGTCAAATTGGATTATTAAAGTTCAAGTTGCAAGAAAGTTTATTGTACCAATAAAAGTTGATGAAAAATTTGCTCGAATTTTGGAAATGCTACTTGTCGATTTCATGATTACTTTTTAAAATTTGTCTTATAATTTCTTCTTCTGCACATAATTTTATAATTTTAATATAATTTCTATTATCCCTTTGTCACAAGGAGATAGAATTTAGGTGACAGTTAGTCTCCCACAAATTTCAAAGTTTAACAAACAAATTCAGGAAAACATGGTTTGCTACATCTCAAATTTGTCGGTAATTGATAACAGTGGAAATTTTGGAATAACTTCTCGCGTTTACTGTCTTTGGTTTATGGTAAGCATTAATGTAATTGTAGTTGGTGATAGGTCATTCTCATCGTCTGTTTTTAATTTCAAAACAGTTTCTGAAATTTAGAATATATCTTCTTGTGGTGCCCTTGGTTTATTTGGTATGATCATGTATTTTTTATTTTTTTAAATACAAATGAATTTATGTATATGTAAGCTTTATTTTTTAATTTTTTTTATTTAATACATGGGGAGGAAGGGAAATTCGGGGAGGGGCATGTGTGGTTCAAACCCGGGACCTTTCACGTAGAACGCAAGTATCCTAACTACTGGAATACAATTCGAACCACGTAAACTATGTGTTTCTAATTACCTTTTTTTTATTCTCTCTTTATAAACTTTATAGGAAAGTTTGTCACCAAATATCCCTTACAATATCAGAAGTCATACATGAGAAAAGTAATTTCGAGACACATCGAACTTGTTTTTAGATTATTATAACTACTAAGAAGAGTTAAGGTTAATTTATAGACTTTAATTGTTCGTTATGACGAATAATAAGAGCCAAGGTTAACATCTTTTCCAGTACTATTTAAAAAGTTAATACTCAATCATGGGTAGTTCTAAGTAGTAATGCTTAGAGCTATGAATCGTGCCGATTTAAAAACACTTATATGTTATAAGGAATTAATTAAGAATGAGAAACCAATTAATGAAATGACAAATGTTGTGTATAATGAGGTTTTTCAAAATTTTTAATAATATAAACAAAATATTTGTTTTTGTTATCTTAAAATGCTAATTTGTTCATTACTTTGCTTCTATGTTGTTTAATTTCCTTACATTATACTTTGTCAACAAAATTTAACCGTACAACGCACAAGAGCAAATACTAGTTAATATATATACGGTCGAAAGAAATAAGAATTTTGTATATGAGTTACGATTAGTTTCATCTAATGGCATTAAAAAAAGGAGTTCATAATTTTGTAGAGATATGTTGCTGCTCTTCTCAAATTTTTTTGTGTTATTATTGTTTTAAAATTTTCTAATTTGGAGACCCATTTGGATGTAGTACTTTTTGAGTCCCATTTTACGAACAAAATGTACATGGTGCACGGCCTTAACGTATCCATCCATACTATGAACATAAAAAAATTCCATATATCTTCTTGTAACATTGCAAAATATTTGGCTACAATCATGTGGAAACAATTCTCTCTAACCCTTTTTTTTTAAAGAAAATTCTCTCTAACTTGCTATATATGAAAATGGACTGAAACCACATCTTGGAATCTTGATTTCATAAGTTGAAGCTCTTGAGATTCCTATTATTGGGCATAAACATTACCTAAATTGAGCTTGTGTACCCCAAGCAAACCAAAACTAGCTATGGAATAAAAAACAAAGTAAAAAACTTCAAATATCGATATATCTAGTTCAAAGTAGACTAGATGGCATATTCATTCCTAGTCCCAATTGAATCAGAAAGAAATTAAACAATTTTCAAGAAGGAAAAGTTATATACTAATATATGTTCAAACTTGATCAACATAATAACTTGTCATATATTTACCAACAAAACATAACAAATTTGATCTCTTCAATATCACCTAGACAAGGACAGTAGAGAGAGAAGGAACCACCCACGATATTTTTCCATGTTTTTTGCTCTTCCGATCTTATGTTAATGTTTCCACTAAAACATATAAATTTTACTCGACGTCCCCATCCATGAGTCCAAACCTTAGTAGAAAAAAATCAGAAGTGATAGTAACGGGGTCGTTTGTTCCCCGGCAAGCCCTGGCCCGAACCAGCCAACAAAGTAGACTTGTCCATGACCACCTTTAGGGCCCTCCTCAGTGTCCCCAAACTATCTTCGTTCCCATTAACGGTCCCCATTATTTGTACCCACAGTATACTCTTTGTCCTCCCTCCCACTGTTGCCATTTCTGCCCTCATCACCTTCCCCTTCACTGATTTCAGGGCCTGGATCAGCTCCAGTATCATTTCGGGCCTGTCCTC
>CAVNYN010222473.1:0-70689 GCA_963692815.1 Nyctanthes arbor-tristis
AGCAACTGTTATTATAACAACTGTTTTTTCGCAGTTGCTAAACTCAAATCCCTAAAGGGAAAGGGCAACCGCCTGACAACCATTTGGCACCGTATATATAGTGAAAACGATATAACTCGATCCTATAATTAAGCTTGATTCACTAATTCTTTAATATCCCGATCCTAATTAAGCATAATTCATTTAGTCTTTTACATCTACTTGTTAATTACATATAGAGTTCCCAACTTTGCTCTTCTGAATCAGTAGAAATGCGTTCATGTCTTGTGGAAGTAACCAAAACACTAAAAAGGGGAGAATATAAAACCGACGAATCACGAATGTGAATCATTCTAAATGCCGCCTGATCATTCGAAGGTGAATCTTTGTCAAATCAACATCTACATGTTAATAAAAGCAAAAGTAAATTGAGTCTTCAATTGAAAAATATTCAATTTGATTTCAGATTCTGTTTAATTGAATCTTATTTTATTATTATTATTTTTTACATGAATTCCTATATATTGGCCGGTTACATAACCTACTACTATTGATAACTGCCCACTATTGATTAAAATCTGTAAAAGCACACTGTGATTAATAAGGTAGTAGACGGTTACTTTATCCAATACTAAAGTAGCTAAAGACAACAATAATGGGTTAAAAAAAGAAGATAATGTAGGGTTTTCAATAGTGAGCAGTTATGTATATTAATGTGACAGTTTAAATAATACATGTTTTGGAAAAAAAATAATTTTATAAAACTTATTAATATATCAGAAATTAAAGTAAAAAACAAATGAATTATAAATATAAGCTATGTCTTTCTAAAGAAAAAATAAAAAATAAAATAAATTATGTCTTCAAAATATATCTTCTTTTAATGCTCTTGTTCTATTTAGTACGATCATTTATTTTTAATTTTTTCAATATAAATGAATTATGTATATAAGCTATGCTTTTCTAATTACATTTTTTTAAATTTTTTCTTTATAGGCATAATTGGAAAGGTTGTCACCAAATATTTTCTAGAATATTAGAAGTTATCTACGCGTCGAAGAAGTTATCTACGTGTCAGAAAAGTAATATCAAGACACGTCAATCGCAATTAGATTATTATGGCTACTAATAAAACTCAAAGTTAATTTATAGATTTTAATTGTTCGTTATTATAATTACTAATAAGAGTCAAGATTAATCTCTTTTTGAGTACTCTTTAAAACGTCAATATTCAATCATGAGTAGCTCCATGTAGTAGTGTCTGGAGTTATGAATCACGATGATATAAAAATACTTAGATGTGGTAAGGAATTAAGAATGAGAAGCCAATTAATGAAACAAAGAATGTTGTGTTTAATGAGGTTTTCCAAATTTTGTAATAATATTAACAAAATATTTATTTTTGTTATCTTAAAATATTATTTTATTCATTACTTTGCTCATATGTTGTTTAATTTCCTAACATTATACTTTGTCAACAAGATTTAGACGTGCAACGCATGAGAGGAAATACTAGTGAATAATGAAAATTAAATACATGGGAGACAATAAATTTTCAAATGCTCAGAGTGTATATTATAAAATATGCTCACCTCCAATGACATAATACAAAGTACTGTCCCATGTTTTAGTTACTTTTAACTTACAGGAATATACATGGCAAAATAGTATAGGAATTGGCATTTACTACAAAATTTTCGAGAGGGTTTTGAAAAATTTTCTTTAATAGTAATCTAGAGACCACTTTCACAACAAAGCAAACAACGGGCATATAGACCAATGATGAGGGAAGATGTGAGACCTCTTAAAAGCAAGTAGGGGGCCCATGTGATTGATACAAGTACGTGGGGTTGATTGGATTAGGCGAAATTTTTTTCAATTTTATATATTTGATTTCTTTTTATTTTGGATAATTCTACTCGAACAAAAGAAAAGACAAAGACTTTAACAAAATAGATATGTGGTTCATGTGATTTTCATTTATTTAAAAGAGATCGGAAGAGCACACGATCCTGTCATGTTTTAATTTTGTTTAACTTTTTGTATCTTCCTTTGTGCACATACATAGCATAACTCTTTTATTTTAGTCCCTGTGGACAAAATTCTTAAATCCACCCAACATGCAGGCTGTATCCATCAAGGAGTACAGTGTCGATCATTTTCATAAATTGCATAACTTGCTATTTGAATTTTGATGAACTCATGGAAACCTAGTGTACATCTATTGAGTGAGATCGAGCTCTGTGTATAGAGCCTGACTGTCAATAAAAATCAGTCAAAAACCATTCCTTATGTCCATAAAATTAATAGAGTCTGACTCATCAATGCCAATTCGGTTTCAGTGGTTGTTTGGAAAATGCCGTTAGAAAAAGGGTACTGTAAGCAAGGCCAATGACAACGGTTGCACAAAGGTACCCGCAAACATTCAGAACGACATTTAACATCATTAGTAATAAAAAGAATCGAAATTTAACCACAATATATATATATATATAGTTCACCAAAACAACATACCTCGATGCCCTGAAAGACACGCATAATAATAATGTAAGCAATTCAGGCACTAAAGTTGGGAGTATATTATTTGTTCACTCAAAAAAAAAAAAAAAAAAAATTCTCATTCTTGTCCTAATACCATTTCAAGATGTTGGTTGTCAATTGATTGGAATATATATGTTGACTAGCTGAGATCGACCAAAATATGTGGAAGGGCCAATAACAGCCCCCCATGTAGGCAGGGTGGCGGTGTAACCCCGCGACCCTCTCGCGGGTGAACACAACTCTTAGATCGACGTTGAGTCAAAAGTTTACAAGAAAAGAGTGTCCTTTCATTTTTGTCTAGAATAATGTCATGATCGAGCTTGGAGTAGAAAGAGGAATATATAATAGCGAGGGAATTCGTGTTGGTCCTGTATACAATTCGTGTACTTCTATCTATTGATGCATTAGTCTTTAAGGAAAATTAGCATTGTAACAATTGTCTACTATGGCAAATTAAATTTCATTGTCTCTTCCAAAATTTACTCACGTGGATGAATAATCAGTAATCAAGATATTAAATGGTGTGGTTAAGCCTCTTAGCAATGTTGACTTCTTAAGATGGATTCTCAATTCGACATAGTATCTGAACAACCAAAGGCTGTTGATTCAAGTGTGTATGTCATCTTCTTAGATGAAATATATACATGCATATGTCAATCTATGATGGGAAAAATAAAATTTTGACATACATGTCACAGAGCATGTTAAAAATCATGTTTAAATGACATATAAACGTGGCCTGAACTTTTAGTCAACTCATTTCGACTGGCTTCAATCAAAAGAATATACTTGAGAAAAGGAAAATTTTGGTATCTCTCTCTAAGAATTTGCATGAGACATTAAGGGGAATTATCTGTGCTATATAAGAAAACTCAAACTAAGATAGGTTTGATTCATGGGTACGTAGAAAAAATTGGAGCATATATTTATAAAGTAATGCGAAGGAAATTTCGAACTCGTTGGTAGCTACCTGAATCTTTCTTCCCATCAATCTTTTGCCGGCCTATATTTATTTAACACATAAGATCGGTTACATGCACAAAAGCCAGAAATACAAGACGCGAGATATTCCAATTTGATTTCATTTTCATTGATAGAATACAAGACCAAAATCACAATAAAACAAAAATTAAAGAACCCATCCATTGGCCTCACGTAGAATGTGACGACATAAGAGAAAACACACAAAAGATGTGATATAACACTTTCTGAAGGGTAGTCGGCAAAATTTTAACTTCTTCCATTTCAGTACGATCTCATCTGTGCAAAAAGCATACCATCTTACTTAGTTCATAGGAAACAACAATCTATTCTTGAATATGTATTGGCTCTTTCTATGCCCAAAAACACATATTCCATGCCAAGTCAATCAATTCTCCTGAACTCTCCACACAATGGCAGATGGTGATGAAAATAGCCTTGTGCTTAAACTCATAATTTGCCTAATAGTAGCCGCCTCTGCCACTGCGTTCGTCACCATATACCACTGCATTACTGCTGGAAACGTCCATGCCATACTATGGTTAAGTCGGAACCGGCCTCCACAAGTGCCGCATGTGCAACATGAACCACAACCCAGTATAGAAACCTCAGTGGTTGAGCTCCTTCCAGCGCACAAATTTCAAAAAGATACCAGAATGATTAGAGTGGATGATAACACGTGTGTTGTTTGCTTGTCGGAGTTTGAGGAAGAAGAAGAGTTGCGTACACTGCCTGAGTGCATGCACTCGTTCCATGTTCGATGCATCGATATGTGGCTTTATTCGCATTTGAATTGCCCTATGTGCCGCACCGTTGTGGTGCCTTCTCCTCTAATGCTTGTGCAGTTGCTCGACTCAAATCCTGATAGGGGAAGCACAACCGGTTCACAACTCGCAATTGGCATCGTATAGTGATAATTTCACAAGGACTGCATAGAAATGGAAACGTTATAAGATAAATTAGAAATTCAAATGAAATTTAACTTTTCTCCTTCTTTTGGCTTTGTAAATTATTATAATCTTTGAGCTGTAAAAAAATTTCGGGGTTTTTATTGTTTCTCGAAGACATATGTCAATTACAATAGTTTTTAAACCCGACCTGGTCATTCATTCAGGCAATACACTGGATCACTCGGACATTGGTTTAACAGGTGGATAATTGCCAACCTATAAGTTTGGACAAAAAAACATTGGTGGTGAAATAAACGAAGGAAAGCATTTAAATAATGGAACGTAAGCATAGAAACATAGAAAGCACTTATATGTAATGGTTAATATGTTGTTTGCCACATTGGAAGCACGGGTTTGAATCTAAGTCTTGGAAATTTTCTTTAAAACTTTTAAATAGATTCTAAATTGGGCGAGTTTAACATGGGCTGAGTTACCGGACGGTGAGAAACCCACTGGCTTGTCTTTGTTTTCTTTGACTAGACCAATTGCAGTCCGATTCAAATATGTCATCTGGCCCGCTCACCATCTGGGTCACGGGGCTTCCGGGCCAACCATCCGTGCCGGGCCGAGTTTTAAAACTATGTTAATGACATTTGATTGATTATGATCCATTTGACCAATTTCATTCTTATACGCGATGATCAGGAAAATATGAAATTATTATGCTAATATAAATACGAAAATGAAAGTTAGATGATTTTAAAATTGATGATGAATTCATTGAAGGTGTATTTTTCATTTTAAAGTTGTGAAAATTTTTATGGACATTTTTTTCTTTTAAGTGGATGCCTTTAGTCAATTTTATAGAATATTAAATGATTTTTTAACAACTTTGAAAATTCTCCAATAAGCATCTACAAACTTTCACTAAAACTTTTATAACTATGTTCTACATATGTATGTCTATTTTAAAACGTTCCATAAAGAAAGCTAAAATAGGGGTTACTTTCACAAAAGGTCCCCAACTTTGAGTTAAGAATTGGTTTCGTTTCTAACCTTTTTTTCATTCTATTGTGTCTCTAACCTTTCATAAATGAGCACGATAAGTCCTTTTAGACATTATTCCCTCAACTTTTCATGAAAAATGATGATTATACTCATTTAACTTTTTAATTTTAAAAACAAAACATTTAAAAATGTTAAAAATAAAAAAAACCCCACGCCACCCCCACCCATTCATCTTGTCACCGAAAACGACAACCGGTAAGAAATGAGGGGGTTCACCCCCTACCCCAAAACACTGCCAAAAATGGCAGTAGACTGCTGTCATTTCTGGTAGCAAAAGTGGGAAGGGGGTTGAATCCCCCCATTTGCTGCCTGCTAAAAATGGTAGGAAAATGGGGGGATTTACCTCCCCCATTTTGGTCTCTTGCTCCCATTTCAGGCAGCAAAAATACTACCAGAAATTGTGGGTGAGGTGAATCCCCCATTTTCGCCGTCAGAGGCAAGTTGAGAGAGTGGGGTAGTGGTGGGTGTTTTCTTTTTTTCCTTTTTTAATTATTATTTTTAATATTCTTAAATGTTTTGTTTTTAAAATTAAAATATTAAAAGGGTATAACCATCATTTTTCGTTAAAAGTTGAGGAAATAGCGTCAAAAGGGACATATCATGCGCATTTATTAAAAATTGGAGACACAGGAGAGCGAAAGAAAGGTTAAGGACAAAACTAATTTTTAACTCAAAGGTTGGAAACTTTAGTGAAATTAAGCCAAAAAATTACTACCGCTGAAATTTATTTGTCAATCAAAAAGAACTTTAACCGAAGTTTTGGATCCCGAAAATTGTAGGCCCTGACGCAGTTGCCTCACAAAGACTTATGTTAGGTATAGTCCTAAAAAAGAGCATGTACTACAACAAAATCTCTAATGCCGCGTAAGTAATATTGAACACTAGGTATTTCTAACAAATGAAAACTATATAACTTGATCCCAATTGAGAATTGATTTAATCCTTTATATCCACCCGGCACTCGCTAGTTTCTATATGTCTGGAGTTCCCAACTTAGAATTTTTGAGACAAAAGAAATTCGTTAAATCAAAACTTTCCATACGCCCAATTGGGATTACACGTGCTCTCAATTGCCCTACATGCTCTCTTCATCACACATAGTAGCTTTATCCCAAGAGTACTGGAAGTAAACCGACCGCCAAAAGAGGAAGGAAAAAAAAGAGCTCATTAACTATAATTATAATAGATTAGATAGTCGCACGGTTAAACAAAAATCATTCTCCGGTAGTATATTCATGTAATAATATCATAATAAAATCATGTTATTTATTATTAAATAAAGTTTACTTAAAATTACATGCAAGAAAAATGGGAGACTATCTTTATTAAACGGTTTACCTTTATAAAATAATAATTATTTCAAATAAAAAGATTTGTGACATTTAGGGTGCCTGTTGTGATAGACTTGTAATGCTACAGTCAAGGTTCTAGTATACAATTCTCTCGTCACTTTGCCAACCCTCGTTACCTAATTTTTCTACCTACAGTAGGAAACTATATGAGCTAATACTTAACAAGTAACAACATATGTATGCATCTATGGGTTATGTTAATTCTCTTGTCGAATCACTTGCTCAATTACTTGTCATTAAATAACTATTTAATATATTGGCAAAAACACACTTACATTTAATTGAAATACATGGGGAAAAAGACACATACACCCCTACCAAGTTACCAAACAAGTAACTCAATAACGAAGAGTAGCAGTATGCATGCATCTAGCTACATGATGTCTAAATACAATGATGAACCTGCACACGACAAGCAACCTTGGCATACATCCCTCCATATAGTATACTGCATGAGCTCATGACACATAATCAATAAGGCCAATTATCAACGAGCACATGCTTAGCGTCAAAGGGCTTATCATACCTTAACGGTGACCAAGCACTTCAATGAAAATGGCCTGGCCAATTAGAACTCAACTGTTAGATCTCAACACCGCCTCCGGTATATATACCCAGTCGCCTTAACCGTTTAACAATTTCTCATTTTAAAATATTCATTCAATATATGATTGATGGGTCTTCCAAATCATATCAAGAAGTTTTGAGGATGGAGAAATATGACTCGAGAATATGTCAAAAGAAGCGACTACGACAAATCACTGAACTCATTTCTATCATCACTTTTTAATTACTATCCAACCCATCGTTTAAAAATTTTGCAAAAATGGTTTGGTCATAGTGTCTTGCAAATATTTCAAAATGGTATCAAGAACATTTCTTAAAATTTCAGACCTTCAACTCAAAATCGATCCTGCTCAGCGTTCAACCCATAGATTCGCCCCTGATAATAGTTGGCGTACCCATAGACTGATAGAAGGAACTCTGGTTTTCAACCATAGGGGGCTTTTTCTTTTGGTTGGGGGGGGGGGGGCGGGGTTGTTTTGGAGAGAGTTGGGTATTATTCCTATCTAGGCTCATTAACTTTAGTATTCATTAAATTCATTAATGACAGCCCCCCATCACCCTGCCAATAGTTTCTCTTAGTTATCTTTCTTAAGGATAGGAGATCCTTTCAAATGACGTACTAATTTTTTTTTCCTTAATGCCAAACCATATTCTTTTTAAAGTAAATTTCTTTTTCAGCTATCTTGCACTCCACTTCACTACTGAGGCTTTCTAAACTCCAAGTTTTCTGATGATTTTCATCTGCTAACGTTTATTGCATTACTCATGTCAGCGTTAGAAAAAGAAACACCAATTAGGAGCCCAGTCGTAGACTACCCCGTTAAGTCTGTAAAAGTAAGAAATTTCAGGAGTTACATGTATTAAGAAACTACTTCTGGTTTGAAAAAATTTTGTTAGATAGCTTGGTTCATTGAAGTGAGGTAAAATTAACCAACATATTACCTCGGATAAATTCCTTTATACTCCAACAACCCCACTAGCATTCTCCATCCCCAAGAAAAGTGAAAGGAAAAGGATGGCAGAAAAGATAAATATATTTTCGAAGGGAACTTACCTTTCGTTTCCATCCGAACTCATGTGAAGCATCTCTCGAAGAATGTGACTTTCCAACCATAAATATTGCACAAAGAGTATCCACCTTTTGCCAATCCCCTCACCTGTAATTTCTGGACAAAGTTGTAAACACACTATTTAAAAAAATAGGATTGTGCACTGCAGTTAACCAAAATTTTAAAATTTTCTTTTCCCGTTTTCATAACTGTTGATAAGGTTCAAATTACCAAACATGTTATAAATTGTATGATCCCAGTTTACATCAACACCAACAATATTGCTTTTAGGATTTAAGGTGGAAAGTAACTATAAAAGATTCACATCAGACAAGTATACTAGTGGTTCACATGCTATTTGATATTGACCCACTACTTGATGTCACTTTGTCCATATTTGGCTAATGACATGTAATGGATCTGGACCTTGTTTAGCCTTTGATAACTTGCATTTGTACTCATGAAGAAATGCACCTAAAGTGGAGACCTTTTCTTCTTTGTTGAGACTTTGCTTTTGCATTTGGTTTTGACAACCATTTTGCAGCTTACAGCGTCTGGTAAAGAGAATCTACAGTTCTCTCAGAAACCTTGCATTCTGTCTTCAGTTACTCAGAGGAATCCTTTCAGTGCCCAAAATATTTCTTGCTTCTTCCACTTAGGCCAAGGTCCTTCGTCGGGACAGCTTCTTGCGGAAGTCGTCATTTTCAAGAAACCAGACTCTATCAGTGAGGGAGTTGTGAAGA
Organism: Nyctanthes arbor-tristis; assembly: GCA_963692815.1. Classification (NCBI taxonomy): domain Eukaryota; kingdom Viridiplantae; phylum Streptophyta; class Magnoliopsida; order Lamiales; family Oleaceae; genus Nyctanthes; species Nyctanthes arbor-tristis. Next base: position 9,171 of record CAVNYN010222473.1, read on the forward strand.
AACTTTTAAGACATGGTATTGCTATTACTAATTATTCAGAATATATAGATAAAAAAGGATGAAATATCTGACTGGTGTAGGGCTTGGTCTGAGCCTTGTTTTTGGGTGTCTCTTGCTGGCTTTGATTGCTGAGGTTTACTACCTATTATGGTGGAAAAATAGGATTATCAAGAGAAGTAATGAAGATGGTTATCACGCTAAATTCTTCCACAAGTTCTGTTGCAAGAATCCATCTTCTGCAAGTACACCTGGTGCAGCTGCTCAAGAACTACATTTCTCAGAGACATTTGTTCAAACACCTCAGGCTCAAGAACTTCATGTAAATTCAAACAATAATAACAAGGACTTGCAGTTCAGGCCCTTCGGAATAGAAGATGGCATGCCAAGATTTCTCTTCACTATAGAAGAAGAAACAAGGGAAGATTTGGATTCTGAAAACGGGAGATCCAGTTTCGATAACGGTAGAAAGCAATCAAGAAGCAAGAGTTTGAGTGATTTACTGCTTCACAGTATTGCAGAAACTCCATTTTTGACTCCTGCAACATCACCACCATATTATACTCCCCCTTTGACCCCCTCATCATCATTATCTGATAATAATTATAACCATAATCAAAAGGGTTGTTTCAACCCATTTCTCGAATCAGAAAGTGATGCAGTATTCAACAGATTGAGGTCTTCTCCTCCTCCAAAACTGAGGTTCTTGAAGGATGCAGAAGATAAACTTCATCGGAGAAAGGTCATGGAAGAAGTGGTATCCATTCAAAATAACAGTAATGAAGGACAGTATATTCCTTCAACCTCTTCTTCACTGGTACTTCCTATGGCTTCTTCTCCTCCAACCTTCGACAGCAAGACCCATAATTTAGAACCCTAATCATAATTAAGGAAATCATATTAGTGCAGTTTTCTTTTTCAGTGTTTAGTTTGATTAATTAATGCATGATTATTATTACCCTTTCTCCGCCTCCTTTTTCCTTGTGCATTATTATAGTTTTTTCTCTAGTGTATACTATTTGATTTGATTTTACACTTCATTTCCTCTTGGATGTAAACCTTTAGAGAGAGGGTTCAACCACAGGCTAACCACACGAAGTAGATAATTTTCCGTGTAATTCCAACTAATTTTTTGACACTATTATGTATTCTAAAAAGCATGTATCTACATTTACCTAAGAATGAAGTTTAATCTTGCCTCTAGATCACGATTTACATTTTTCTTCAACAAGATAGGGCTCGACTAGAAACTTACCAGACGGAATGGATAATTTGCCATGATTTAATTCGGACTAATTATGATTTGCATGCAGTTTACTTAAGACTAAAGTTGAATCCCGCGTCTAAATCACGCTTTACACTAACTGCTTAATTAGACTTGGAAAAGTTTAAAACTTCATTATTATTTGCCATGATATTCGCTTCTTTGAACCTTGGGATGGAGAAGGATATATCATACAAAAGAACAAATTGTCACAAGAAATTCTGAAGTAGCTTTTTTTTAGAGTTATATATATGACTTCATAAGAGAATCTGATTACAAATAAAAAACAATGACATATAGTTATGTGAAATCTACATAACGTGACTGTTCTTAATTAGTACGGAGCCTGATCTAACTCTACAGAAAAATTGGTCCTAACACAAGCAGCAAAATTTTGTTATCTTGTGCTAGATATTTAAATGGCAGAGTACCCGTGAGGACAATAAAATTGATTTTTTTTCCTTCAAAAGGAGGCAAAATGGGGCCTATGATACAAAAGTCAGATACTGGGTGGAGGGAAAATGAGGACAAGTGCTCGTTTGTTTTATTCAATCTCCATGTCTCCTACTTGTTCGATGCTCTTGTTCTTGTCTCGTAATATATATAGAGAGAACAAGTAATAAGTACATAAATTCCCTTTAAAATAATAATAATAAAAATAAGCGCATAAAAAAATTAGATGTATATTAATTTTTTTACAGGAACACAATATGCGCACCCGATACAGAAACATGTATGTTTTTTTCGTAAACATTTAGCGACATTATGCTGCCAGATGTGAAAGAAACTACTCATATTAAAGTGTTTGGCAACTAGTTAGATTATAATCTTGATTATAATTTGTGATGTGGTATCATTTTATTGGTTGTTTTATGTAAAAAGTCAACAATTGCAGCTTAACTTTTACTTTTTGACTTTTTAGAAAAGGTGAAACTAATGAAATGATACCGTGTGACAGATTATAATCTGGATAAATTGGCAAACGCATTGATGGTTTCTTAGCATGAGTAGTTTCTTTACATGTTCTCCTCTTACTACATTTATTAGTACATTTTAGTTACTACACTCCAATTGGCAAACAAAAGAAAGTTTTCCTAATATATTTATTATTTATTTTCTGTGATAATAAGTCTACACATGAAATTCTGGTTCGAGTCTATATCTCTCGTTGAAGTTCCCCCAATTGGATCAAAATATAAATTAAACTATATTTGAAGTATATTTTTCTTATTAAAAGCAAAATAAAAGCCACCTCAAAGGAACCGTCAATTAAACATATAAAATGATGCTTCTACACCAATGGGGGCCATCATTAATCTAGGTTGCAAAATTATAACAATGAATAATAAAACTAATTTAATAAACACAGTAATATGTAACCCATTTATCTGTCATTTACTATCGCCTGGACTCTTTTGAGGAGATAATATTGATTTTGATCAAACACCAGACGTAACACAGTACCAGATGTGACTTGTGGGGATCTTATGTCACATCGCCATTTTATCTAGATGTTTGGTGCTTGAATCCTACTAGGGTAGTACTATAATATAATATCAATAGAGTTCAAAGTTAGCTCAATTGGCCTTAAATAATAAGTTCTATAATGTAGGCTGCTCATATATTTGGTTTAGCTTATTATTTTAATATCGATCAAGCTAATGAAATATATCAGACTCTGAACTAAAAGCATGACCTCTAATCAAGAGCCGCCAACTCACTTGACAGGTGAGTTGACTGCTCTTGATTGGCTCTGATCTACTACATTAGAAAACATCTATTTCATACATGTGTACAATTAATCTACATAGCATTTCACCTCAAAAAAAAAAAAGAAAATTATTCATTCTACATGGCATTTTCTTTTGTTGTCCGATGAGCAAAGGAATTCAAATAATGAGTTGGCCACCATATAAAACCAATTTTTTCTTCTATATAAACTAAGCTAATGTATTTATTTATACATTAATTAATTTTTTCATATTTTTTTCTGAATATTTAAACTACTGGCTGAACCCGATTATTCATTTCTACACCTTATTTGACCTAAACATAATTAGGAGTCGTATGTGACCACTTTGATGGCCCATATTTAGGATAGACTCACAATAGTAGTTCTGATCTCTCGCCAAATTATGCTACCAGACGCCTATGAGACGGGACACAAACGCTTATGTGAGTGGAAATCATTGAATACCTACATCTACACGTGAGCGGAGAACTCCCAAAGATGTCCGGGGAGATGATTTTTACCTCACAGTAATAATTATTCTTGGCAGTAAAGAACTATGCACTTTGAAAATTGTCATTTCCTTTACTAGTAGCAAGAAAGACAAGTAAATTTGGATTTAACCTTGAACTCGATATTCTTGATGTCATTTTTGGAATCGAGTGAAGATGAATTTACATGTTCTTGTGTGGGAGGCGCGATGTCTTGGCCCTTTCATAAACAACGAAGCTGGACATGGGACATGAACCCGTGACTTTCCAGGTAAATAAAATAACTTTCCAGTAAATTTCACTTCGTGTCATTTAACTTGAGGTGCGATCACGTAATTAGACAATTTAGTAAGCAATCACAATATTTATTTTTAACTTATAAGCAATTTGGTCACCGTTGTTTCTTTTGTCTCCTTGTAGCAATATCTACCACACCAGGAATTTAGGTACCATTTCAAAAAGGTGACTCATCAATGTGAAATAGCCGAGTTTCTTATAAATCAATATTTTACTCTCTATCTTTGATTCGAGATTCTTTTGCATTTTCACCAAAAATAATGATATTTATTCGTCTCCAGTCTAGTTCATATTTTTTCATTAGATCCTCCAATGTTAAAAAAAAAAAAAAAAATACCAACTAGACATTTTTTTCATTAGATCCTCCAATGTAAAAAATAACAACTAACCTCCAGTCTAGATAAATAACACTATTCTTTTACAAACAATCATCTTGCAACTGAAACACATCCTTGGTTTCAATCTCTACAAGCACATACCGCCAATGCTGGACAGAATTGATGGTTCAGATGAACAATGCCTTGATAGCGACCCTGGTGATTCTCACTTGAGCTCTTCGTCTCTATAGAGGCAAAACCATTCGTAAAGTTATCCAAGGCCACTTTCTACCTCAAGGTGTAAGAATGAATGATATGAGAACCGGACCGGCCGGTTCAACCAGAAACTTGGAACCATTTGAAAAACCGGGTCCAGTTCAATAAAAAAAAACTTGCCATTTAAGAATTGAACCAGGAGCTAAAGCGAACCAGTTCAACTGGGACAAAAAAACTTGTTCAAGCGGAACAAATGTCCAAAATTCATTTTTTTATTATTTAATCAAAACCGGTTCGACCTTGTTCCCTTCAACAGTTGCCTTCCCCAGCAGGATTCCCAGTGTGGACGAAGAAATATATCTCGGAGAAAAATCAAAGAACTGTATCTCTCACACTACAAATATGAATGGTAGTCCCTTTTAATGTGACCATTATAAACCTCCAAACAATGAAGGCCACTTTCCAGAAGTATGTATAGCATTAGCACATATTATTTCATTAAAAGCCCTTAATTTTAAGCATACACGATGTTTCTTATCGTTCATAAACATTCACCAGAAGCAAGCTATTGCCAATTTTATAATGATCACAAGTTGATAATCAATTCTTCCTAAGTCACCTAATAGACATGTTGGTTATATAAACAATGCATTCAACTTTCTGGAAACCAGAATTCCTTAAGAGAGTACTTACTGAAAACATGCATTGACTGAATGACAGATGGTAAAGCCATATAATATATTAGAAAGGCAGGAAATGGTTCATTAAAATGAACAAAATCATTATGTTAAGATTGCGTCGAGGCAGAAAATATAATCTCCATCTCCGACCAGACACCACATGGGAGATCATTGGGAACCCACATGTGGTCACTGGAGGAAGATCATTTTCAGCAGAAAATACATACAGCATCGACAATAAGTATAACATAAGACTTAGCAGATCGGTTACAAATATATACATTCTGCAATTAACCCCAATGCAAATGTTAAGTGCTTTTCTATTGACATTTGGTAGGAAAAGAAATGTATTCAACTCATATCTTTACACGCATACATACGGTAAGACTCCAAATAGAATATAAAAGGCACATAATTATCATCTAAAGATTGATGAAAAATTGACACAGATGCAAACTGTCTTTAGAAAGATTTTTATGTGCAACCAACAGACTTGTGAAATCAAGACGCATTCTTGTATAATTTGCAGAATAAAGACATAAAAGAGAAGAAATGATTGAATTAAACTCCTCCTTAAAAACGATACTATTATGAAGGTGCTAAAACATTCCAGTACAATGACCATGTTTTGTAATAAGAGTACTCCAATTTATGTAGACATTAAACCTACCAATATTCTAGACTTATTTTCGTGAACACAAACTCAAAATAAATGGAAACAATAATTTAAAGCAAAAATGATAATAGTGTATGAACTAAGTGTAATTAATTTGCAAAAGTAGAGGCCTGTATATAATAATTTGTGGAAAGATGTGTCTCAAGAAAAAACAATCTTCAGAAAGAACACAACTATTGCACTTGTCCCTGCTCGATGACACACGCCCATTAAGCAATTTACGATACATCAATTTCTCAATCAATTTAAATTGGTTCAAAGAAAAAATAAAGACAATCTAGTTAATAGGTTGAACATGGCGAAGAGACAAAATTCAGTAACCAACTAATGATTTCTGCTTCAATAATTGCTCAAAGTGGCCAATATCATAAACCGATTTCCAAGAATTCTATCCTAATGCCAGTCTTTAGTTAGTAGCTATCAGATTTTTGATAGAGGTTACTACTTTGGTTGGTTTTCAGAAGAGAAGCATGTTCTGTGCAGAAATTTCCTTTTTCCACTATATCAATTATCCTGTCTCTCTTCTCTTCACAAATTGGGAGGAAAAATGTTCCAAATACATTGACTTCCTCAGTAAATTTTGTTATTTGAGCATAATAACTTTTTGCATTCACATCAATAGTGAGAACTGAGCTGTCTCTCTTCTCTTCACAAATTGGAGCAAAAATGTTTCTTCAGTAAATTTTGTTATTTGAGCATAACAATATTTTGCATTTAGATCAGTAGTGAGAACCGAACTCGCTAGGGTTCATCCCTGTTAAAGCTCCTGATGCTAAATTCTGCTCTCTACACTGATAAAGCCACTGTAACTGAACGAGATAACTTGCTCACATCTATCTCAGAGTATATATATTATCCAGAAGCTTAAAAAGTTAGCCAGGCTTGCCCATCATTATAAGTTGCAGAAGAAAAAAGGCTTAAACTTGGTTTTATGACCTGTCTTTTATAAGAATCTTCACTCCACTGACATGCTACATCAGGGATTTTACATTAATCCAATTCAATTAATCCCTATTAGTTAATAGTTACAATTAAATAGGGAAAGTAATCTCTTTCGGTAAATGATCAAGTTAATTCTGTAATTTTCTTCCATATATGGGTAATGCTACGTTGCCAGAAAATCTTTTATTGGTCTAAAATAGAGACAAAAATTGCAGAAACTTTCTCCCTCAAATAACCAATCATAAACCCACCATCTGTAGGTTGCGAATTCTATCATATTTAAGACTAAACACAGCATACAAAAATGCCAAGAATCATTTAAATTCACTAAGAGAGCTGACCGTATGACATGATTATCTATTTACACATCCAGCTAAGATACATAGAACACAAAACAAGACAATGAAATCCAGAGTATTGCAGTATCAAAGTGAAAGCATTTGAGAAATTCATTCCAATCCACAACATAATAATTAATAATAAATGCTAAAAGCCAAAACGGCTAAAAAGCCTAAACTTTGACATTGTTAATCTAGTATACGGATACTCTTTTAGCATAATTTAGCTCGGTGAAGGGAGGAAAACACGATGCAATTGATCCAACTCACATTTGCAATTCGTCCTTTAAGAATCAGTAAGATTCTGATCCTCGGCCACTTCTTCGGAACCGGCGTCCCCTTTAAGGTCCCCGAACTTGTGCTTGAAGGAGTCTTGCCTCTGAAGCCACATCATATGTTCCTGATTTTCCCAGAAACATATAAAAATTTCAATATAAACATGAGTAATTTTCTCTTAACTAGACAAATTTCGACAAACACACACAGAACCCCACACCTGGAGTGCGGCGGCCCAAGCTATGAGGAAAGTGGCGAACCAGAATCTTTTGGTCTTAAGAATCTGTGACGCTTCAATCTTCTTCCCGTCCATGGGGATTATAGCTTAAACCCCGAAACTCTATACCCTTAATCCAGGCAATCGCAGAATTAACCCAAATCTCTTGTTGCATATAACGTCCCGTTCGGACCCGTCCCGAGCCATGTTCCAGAAATCGTAGAAAGCCTAGTCCCCTCACCAAAACGCGTCAAAAGTAGCATTGATACAAGCTTTTTCTTTTTTCTTAGTACAATCTTGAATGTGACATGACCCAATAAACAAAAAGTGAGGAGAACTGGAAGTAAAAAAGAGAAAAGTAATTAAATAAAACAAAAGTTTTACATAGACATAAAAATGAGATATGAACAAATGACATTGTATATATAGTACATTAATATTGGATGATGAAAAAATAATCATGTAATCATTAACTCTATGAATTTATATCATGTGACAATATCACTTTCTCGTGTCTCAGAATTGCTCAAAAGAAAATTAGGAAAAATACAAGTTTACTTTATTTATTGTGTGTATCTCTCCTCCGTGACTTTGGATCTCCACCCTTTATATTAGAGACAGTGGTATTAGAACTGTGTCTACATTTAAACATAGTTTTTAACACTATCTCCCACTAAACCTAGCCCCTAACCAAATAGATTAAGGCTTCATTGATTACATTTCTAATTATTACCCACATAAATAGTGTTAATACATAACATGGAATTGGAATTTCCCAACTAAAGTTTTCTCGATTGAAAATTGGGCTTCAAACTTAGTTAAAAAAGAAAAGTAAAATGTCATTGTTAAGTTTGGGATCAAGAGTCAACGTGAGTTCTTCATTGATCTAAAGTACATATATCATGATAGAGTAATTCTAATAGTACTTGAAAATTTCCCCCCATAATAGGCTATTTCTTAGCTAGAAAGCTAGCAATTCAAGGGTGGATCCAGCCTACGACACTGTTGGGTTGGAGCTCACTAGGCTTTTAAAAAAATTTAAAGAATGTTGACATAGCTAATATTCTTTCTTTAGCTCACTAATTTCTTAGCTCATAATACACAATACCTAATATCAAATGACCCAAAACAAGTAGAAATCCAAATCAACTAAAATTACAACCTAAAATAAAAAACAATTTAAAAAACTAAAACGCCATATCTCTTGGGATTGTATTCTCTCTTGCATCTTACTGTTGTTTTTTTGTTTAGTAAAAGTTATCGAAATAAAATTAAAAAAAGAATTATAAGCCCACTATTTTAAAAAATTTCTACTTCCGCCCCTGGGAAACATGCAAATGTGCGGTGCAAAATACGAACTACTGAAGTTACACTAATACTCTAAATATATAGGGTTAAAAATTCGACATGGAATTTTCCAATTCAATGTTATTTTACTTTAAGATTGGGCTTCAAACTCAATTTAAAAAGAGTATCATTGTCAAGTGCAGGTTTAATGTAGTGAGAAAATTTGCATTTGTAATAATTAATAATTGAAAAGCAAGTGTGAACTACAAAACTGTAGTCTCTTTTTCCTGAGTTGGCTATTTCTTAGGTGGGAAACTAGCACACAAATACGAACTTCTTAGGTCACATTATATATCATCAGTTATACTATTTAATACAACCATGATAGTTTTGAAAAAGTGATGTTATCTTTGTAATTATTATGATGAATAATAAGGTTAAAATTTTCCAAAGGATAGGGTCGATATAGATGAGTGACACATGTGAATGAGTCGCGAGGAGCACATATACTGAAAACATTTAGATAGAAACGTGTCAATTAAACAAGTTGGTAAACAAATGATACTTTGAGAGAAGCGTTATCTTGTCATCATTTAACTAAGAAAGGGACAATTACTAAATTGGGGTAGTTGTGTGTTGAATATACGAGACTTAACGAAGTCGTACATATTATTGATAATAAATACAGCATTTGGTTTCCACAAACAACCCCCCCCCCCCGGGCACCAACACCACAAACCCAAAAAAAAAAGGATACAATTTCTAAAATGACAAAAAATAAAAACCAAAACTTAAAAATATCACTTTTAAAAACTAGGTCAAAAATGTCCTTTTTTAGTGTAAAATTAAATGAAAGCCCTTCAGCAATAATTGAGCTAAATTAGTTCATGTACTTAGCCAAAAGAAATTTCTAATCGACGATAGGTAACAACCGGCAGTTCTTGACAGTTTATCTGTGTTTCACTACAGATAATCGTTAGAATTCTATACAGTTTGGTAAAAAAATGTCTATATAATTTATCTGTATATCTTGACATTTAATCGTAATAATTCTCAACCATTATCTGCATATCTATATAGTTTAACTGTAGATCTTGATAGTTAGATCTCGATAGTTAGATACTGTAAATCTAGACAGTTTTATTTTTCGACAGTTGAGACACTGTCATCTGCTCATGTAGGCCACGTGTCGGCGAATTTCGGTCACGGATTAGTGCGACTGGCCTTGCCTCAACATTCTGAGCAACTTTCCCTTCTGCAATGACGTCGAATTCGTGCCCGATCATTACAGCTCTGACGATGAACCTGTAATGCAAGTTTTGATTTGGAGTTTTTTCAATGATAAAATTCTGCGTTTGTGGGCAATTTGGACATTGTTTAGCAGATGTTAAGGAAGATTTTAATGGGCTCAATTGCTTAGATTAGTGTCGGGATGAAGAGATCAAAGACCTGAGACGTTTAAAATTAATATTAGAATTTTTGTTTGAGATCAATTGCTTGTATATGTTTAAAAAGTAGACATTTTTGAACTTGACATATTAGAAATGATCAATTTTTGTAATTTCCTCTTATTTAAAAAAATTACTAAATCAATGCATCGAGGGTAAATTTGTCCAAACAATAGGAAAAATAACATATTTGCACATGTTTTAAAAGTAGTCTAGTTTTACATATGACATTTTCAAAAGAGACATTTTTTGTAATTTCCTCTTATTTAAATTGAATGTGTGGGTGGAAAGTGGTGTAGGAAAAAAATGGGGAAAAATGAAAAAGAAGAGAAAGACAGATAGATAGAAATTCAAAAATAGTAATAAAATAGTAGTGGAAATGGTGGAGATGAAGGAAAAGTGGGGAAAAATTGATGTAAATGAGTGAAAAATGATTAAAAGAAAAAAGAAATTAAAAGAAAATAAGAACATGTAGGATCCACTAAATTTTATTGTGTCTTTCACTTTCTTGATGACTTTCACCCAAACACTCTTTGCATTAGAGATGATAATTTGACAAATAATGTGGGTTTTCTATAAAAACAGAGGGTTGCCCTTCTTTTTATCATTCTTGTTTTCTTTTTCTTAATGAACGAATGAATTGTAATTAACAAAGTGTTTGGTTGGATTCTCAGATTATAATTTAAATTATAATCTGTAACACGACATCATTTAATTGGTTTCACTTTTTTCAAAAAGTCAAAAAGTAAAAGTCAAACCGCAATTGTTTACCTTTTATAAAAATTACCAATAAAATGATGTCACATTGCAAAGAGATTATAATTTCAGAAAGTTGTCAAACACTTTATAAGTTGTTCTCAAGGGGCATCAAACAATCTACCGATTTCCTTGCACGTAATTGTTTTTCGTACCATGATGAAATTATGGTCAACAAACCAAAATAAGAGTTCAATTCATCTGATGAGTGTTAATGAGTTTTATTTAATTAAAAAAAAAAAGTTCATTGACTCGGCACGTCATTGTGAATTTTGTTAAAAAAAAAAAAAATAGCATTTTCAATAAAGTTTGATCCTTTTTTTTTTCCTTTTTCTTTTCTCCCCTTTCTAAGATTCAATTTGGCATTTTTAGTTTTCTAAGTTCTCTTAACCTTGATTTGTCTATCAATACGCTACATTTTGAAAATGGTTAGTTATGTCAACCATAATTGATATGTTAGTTTATCTACTAGATTAACACTTGAATCAATTATCAACTTGTCAGCATCAAAATGAGGGTTAAATAAAAACTATTGTTACCTTTACCAATTTAGGGGTGGGCATATTAAGAGCTTGTTTGGTTCCATTTATTTTTGTCATTTATAAATTTACTTACTATGATTTGACTATTAATTTGACAACTACTCAACAATCACCACATATTTCAAATTTCGATTAAATTTCCACCATTCATTTCCACTCATTATAAATTCTCTTTATAAATTACAAAAATAAATGAAACCAAACAAGAACCTTTGCCCAAATGGCACTCTCCGTGATGGGAGTAAGTCTCTTCCATGTCTCTTCCGAACATGGACCATAGGCTCCCTCCATAAAATATTCATTTTGAAAAACAATTTAGCTAAAATACTTTGAATAATAACATGAAAATGAGAATTCTTAAACTTTCAAAATAAATAAGTTTTTTCACTCACATACTATACATGAAAATCTAGCTCGTATAGTAGGCAATCTCAATCCATTCCTCATTTCTTGGACATAATATATGCGGATTCTTAACATTCAATTCTCTTCACTAAATTCCCGTATTCTAAATATTTTCTACTTCCATAAATTTCCAATTGTTCATTCACTTTCTCTTTCTAATTTTTCACTCAATTATTTCACTTCTAACTTACCTCTCAACTCAAAAAACCAACCCCTTTATCAACACATAATTCTCCTTTATGTCATGATCCTTCTCTTTCCTTTAAATTTAAATTCATATCAAGATGACCATTTTACGATCAAAGTATCGTTGTTAAATGTGATATTTTTTGTAATGATAATTGATGGAACTCGATCAATGGCTCAACATTAGAACCAATTTTCTATTGTGCTTACACTCTTGATTTGTCATATAATAATTAATGTTTTAAAAAGAGTATTAGATATGGTTCAAATTATGCATCATTGGTTAGATAATCATATTCTAAGCAGAGGTTTTGAGTTTGAATCACACCCACTCATTCTCTAATTTCCTCCCCTATCTCCCCTTTGTAAAAAGTAAAAAAAAAAAAAAAAATGCATATTTTAGTTGAAAAACAAAAAGGAGAACAATATATTGTAGAGTTGCTTATATTCAAAATATTTTATTAGCACACCATATATATATTTTAATTTTATTAAATGCGTTTTATATATCTTTAATTCTTTTTTTATATAAATCCTGAAGTTTAATTTCCTGTCAAAAGCCAAAATCCCCTATTTCTTTCTTAAAATTTTATTTCCAACATTCCATTGATTAAGATATATTATTGTTCTACCAATGACGGTCTCTTCTTAAAATTTCATTGAAGTAAATGCGAAATATTGTATATATAAATAAAAGGTAGAGAAGCACATTATATATTTTTTTCCCACAATTATTAACCAATTAATGAAATTCTTGTAACAAATTTGTTTTAGGAACAAGAAATACTGCTAACTAATGGAAGGAAGGTTGATAAGAGAAAATGCGAAGGAAAAATAGTTAAGGACACAAATGCAAAAAGAATCAAAGTTACAATTCCTTATTAGAATTAATATGTTGTATATTAATAACAATGTGATATAAATATATTTTTTCTGTCTTCAAAAACAAAAAATATATATATTTTTCTATTATATATTGCTCACAAAACCATATTTTGATTCCAATAGGTAGATTAATTGTCGAGACCCATGTGGTCTGATAATATTGGAGTTAAATTTTCACTGATATGGTGACATTCTAGTTAAATTCTCACACTCTTAGATAAGAGTTTGATTTCTCACTCTTTCTGATATAATGTCCTCATAATGTTAAAACTATAGGTGATTAGTTAGTCAATTAGGTTTCTAGACATCAAGTGAGTTGGATACTTTTTCTGGAGGCGGATGATTAGCCGATCGGAGGGAGACTTTTCTCTCATAGTGGCCTAAAAAAGTCACAAAGTGCTGGCTGTCCGTCCTCATTTGCTCGTCCTCCTCCTCCCTTCCAACCTTCTTTTTTCCTCTTCTTCTTTTTGTGTTCTGATTTTATGATCGGTATCCACCGCTTTACGGTATACTTATTAATCTATTTTTGAAACCTCTATGTAACATGTGTCATCATCCTATCTCTAAATTTATTTTATTTTTTTCTCCGTGTTCTTTATTTGACTAAAAATGAGTTACTACAAAAAGTAAACACTTTGAAATACACACACTATGTGTCTAAAATATGACTAGCATCCCCAAAAAAAGTTATGACTAGCATTGAGTAGATTCATGATAATAGTGTAAATTAGACACCAATTAAAGTTATCTTAAAAAAAATCACAGAGTTTGAAACTTGAACTTCACATTTCGCCACCCATTGATCGTTCTTTATCAACCTTGTTCTCGACATTCTTTAATATCTTATGTTCTTTTTAGACCACTTATCACGTACGGTTGACGACCAATGTGCTAAAATTTGAAGAATGAGGACCCAATTGTTACTAAAGTATAATTAGATGGGTAAGTATTGCAAGTTCTCCATTGTTATCCGGTCCAAGTCACACCCTCGTGCTAGAGTCACGAAAGAAGGAAACACTCTAGAAAGCAAGAAGCTTCCTAGTTTGACTCGCTGTTGGCTCGCCACTCACGACTCAAACCCCAGCAAGCAACTCGCCAACTCGGTCACGCTTACGCCATCAGTGACGTGGTACCGTACATCATAGTATCTATCTAACATGTCAACTAAAGCGTTTGGTCAATCCGAAAAGTCAAGTAAGGAAAGTCAAATTAAAGCGTACAACTTGTAAAGCACATCTTCAACTTACTTACCTATGGCTATATATATATATATACATATCACGTTTGTATAATAGTATAATATAGACATTCTTTATTGTTAATTCTTGTTATAAAAATCTCATCATGGTCTTAGATTTAAACATGATAATGTCGATGAAAAGGGTTCGAGATCGAGGAGAAGAAGAAGCTGATCAGAACATGAAAAGCTTGGCAAATTGCTTGATGCTTCTCTCCAGTGGCAATGGTGGCGGCGCGTTAGAACCAGTCGCTGACGGCTTCTTGGCCACCGCGAGGGTATTCGAGTGCAAGACATGTAACAGGCAGTTCCCGTCGTTCCAAGCACTGGGCGGCCATCGGGCCAGCCACAAGAAGCCTAGGCTGGCGGGAGAGAATTCTGGCGAGCTGAGGACTTCTCCGGCGAAGCCAAAAACTCATGAGTGCTCGGTTTGTGGGCTGGAATTCACCATTGGACAAGCTCTTGGGGGGCACATGAGGAGGCACAGAACGGCGGCGGTCAATGATGAAAACCACCGTCCACCACCACCTCCGCCGATGCCGGGTTTGTCTCTGTCTCCTCCAGGGCATCATATTCCTTTCGTAAAGAGATCGAACAGCAGGAGGGTTTTCTCTTTGGATTTGAATTTGACTCCGTTGGAGAATAGATTTCTTCTCTTCGGGAAATTGGCTCCGGCGGCTGTAGATTAGAGAATCTCTCATGTCATGCTTGTGCATATAAATGGTTTATACATTTCCGACTCATTCAGGGACGGATTTAAGATTTTTAGGACGATTGTGCAGAATTATACGGAATTAATTAATTGATCTGTTAGATTCATGCGTCGAGTTTTTATTATTGGTTAGTATTCTTTGATTTTTCTATTCCTTATTGTTTATATTAGATTACTATGATTATTATGACATTATTACTCTTTCCGTCCCGTGCAAATAGTCAAATATTTTTTTTATCAGTCTCAAAAATTGTAGTCCATTTTCTTTAGTTCTTATCTTAGTTTTCTTATATCTATTGAATGTGTATTGTTATCGACAAATAAAAATTATTGAAGTGTACTTCTCAAGAATATATGATAGAATGTCATTGTGCGACTAATTTAACTGCTATGTTAGTGTATAGATTGAACCTGATTAATCTAATAAGAAGGAGAAAAATAACACGTTAACTAGTGTATATCATATCTATTTTTCTAATGTACTAAATATGATAAAAGCTTGAATTTGAGGCAAACAGAAGAAGAAGGGATGGTAATTGGAGCTTTTGCAGTATCCATCCAAAATCCATTTGAAGTTGTCGTGGCAGAAGCATATGGAGTACAAAATGGGTTGCAATTGCGTTTACAACATAATATTGCAGTGGTGGAAGTTTTGGTTGATGCGCAAAAGGTGGTAGCGGGCTTGTGGAACAACGATGATCGAGCGGTGCTCCTATGTTTCAGCGTATTGATGCTCTTATGGGGATTATCTTGAGTACTGTACTAAATGTCATTTTATTCCTCAAAAGCGTAATTGTATTGCTCATTGTCTTGCCTCGAATACTATCTCGTCTACAGTGATATGCCACTGGTTTGATTGTATTCCCCGTCATCTTGCTTCATTCATTGGGGATATTTGGAATATATGAATTAATTTCCTTCAAAAAAAAAAAAAAAAAACGGTTACAATGATATTTTAGTTTGCTCAACTAAGTCAATAGTCATTAATTGATCAGTGGACTTAATGGAAGCTTATCCCTATATTAATCCCCGTGTGTTATTAATTGGATGACCGGTTTTGGCGCCATTACCTAAGGTGAAAGTCAGATGGACAACTAACACCTTCTAATAAAGATTCAGTCAATTTTATCTTATTGACTCATTTAAAAATGAGGGCAGCTGGAGGCGCCTTATATACAGGTGCAAGGTTCTTGTGTTGCTTGGAATGAGTAAGCCAGGAAATGTTCTTAATCCTAATCTAAAGTCAAATATATGGCACCATATAATATAGTATTATATGACTGGTCATGTGGCGTGCCCTTCCTAGTCTTCTTTTAGAGCCAGAAATATAATATGGCACCAAAGACCATGTGATGTCTCTTGATACATCTGACGCTAGATCATTTTCGGGTATTGCTTTCAAAGTTGAACGAAATTTCATTTTTAAACGGCATGCATGTACGATTGTCTGAAAATCACTTGGGCCAACTGATGTAGATTTTGCAAACGGTACTAATCCCTTCGGCATCTTCTTCGTTGATACTGATTTTATATAACTCGTTGAATTTTAGAATCCACATGAATTTGATTCTCTATCTTTGAAATTGATCACATTGGTTAAGTAAGAAAAACGACATCCAATTGGGTGCTAGCATGCCATGTTGGCACGTCACATAGGCATTGGGTGCCCCGACCCCCTTCCCGTCATTGCTGTCGGAAAATGGCAGAATTTCGGCGCCAATCCCCCTTTTCTCTGCATCTAATTCTACTACTTGTAGTTTGTAGAAGATAAATATGATTAGATACAGAGAATAATTACACGTGATTCACAAATACAATTTCAACATGTTTTTTAGAACACTAATCTTCACACCCTTCCTTCGAGGCTTCGACTATATTGTGGTTATGCCTCTGATTTCCGCATGTTGCCTTGCGCATGGTCCATAGACCGTGCATTTTGCCGCCTATTATGCCATCATTACCGCACTTCTTATTGAAATGTCAATTCAACACCTAAATTCCCTATGCATTATTTTCCACCTATCCTTTGAGGTGAGAACAAATTCCCATTTATTGACTCATTACCTAAGGTGAAAGTCAGATGGACAACTAAGTTTGATTAATTTTGTTGGATATTCGTGGAGTGCTAAATGTGGCAAAGATGGTTTCTTTAATCTTTAATCATCTTCCTTCAATTTATCGCCCACCCAAAAAAAAAAAAAAATCCAGTTATGAAGCATTCTTCTGTCTATTAATTCCCCTGGCTAAGGCTGTATTTCTGCCAGTGCAAATTAAAAGGTTTAGGCCATGATTTTAACTCTACATTCACATATGCACGTTTACAAAAGTGAGGACTCATTTTCTTATGTCAGAGGAATTTTTTTTTTTTTTCCAATCTTAATATGCATTTTGGTTTCTGGATTCTTTATCTTTCGCATTTATCTGCTTTTTAAGATTCTCAGCAATGTTGACTCTGTTGAGAATCTCTGTTTTAGTATGTGATTTTTTCTGTATTTTGAAATGAATGCCTATTCCTGCACTTGGTCCAAGGCTGTATAAACTGGTTAAAAATGTAACTTCACCGGCAACTTGGATGTGCATGCAAATCTCTCTCATTCCAGTCCTCTAGATGCATGTTATGTAATTCTATTTCTGCTTAACTCTTGAATGGTTTTTTTGCTTTATTATTATTAGTACTACTACTGATGTTGATAATACTTAATTCTTAGGTCAGTGTGCTCTTATTTATCCAATAAAAGATACATATCCAGATTCAATATTTATATTCCATTATCTTCAATTACACATTTTGTGGATCACCACTACTTCTCAATTTCAAATTAAATTTAGAAGTTGTTTGTATATAAAATCAGTGGGAAATAAAAACCTAATCATTTTAGATGGGATTTTTTTGGTGCTGAATAAAAAATAAAGTGCAGAAATAAACAATGCTTTTTAAAAATATGAATATATAGAAATTTGCCTTTGAGTGAGGGATATAACTATGGCTTGTGCTATAAAGAATTGAACTGAAGTCTTTGTTATAGAGGAAAATGGCAATTAGATAATTTCTTGTGTTCTTTTAATATTTCTGTGCAACCTAATTTAAAACTAATGGTTAGAACTATATTGCACGAAAAGTAGTTGATGGAAGAGAAATTGCTGTCCAGTTTGCAAAATATGGGCCAAATGCTAACCGGATGTGCATAATTTCAGTTTCTACCTGCAGAGCTTCCTGGTGCTGCAATGCTTCCCAATCTGGTGACCAGCACTCTGCTTATCTATCCTTTGAATGTTATAACTTCCATTTTATTAAGCATGTACATGAAGTTTTTGATTTTCCTGTAAACTAAGGCTTCTTCTTCTTCCTCCTACAGCAGCAGCAGGACTATGACTATATTATATCATAGCATTGACAAGTGTTGTTGATTCTGCATGCATTGCTGACTGAGACTCAAGAGTGGACAAGTGGTGAACTTCATATTAGTGGTTTGCAATACCTGATTTCGTTATGAGTTATGGATAAATTCTGACTGACTATTTCAAGGTAAGAGTAATTGCCACTAAGTAATCTATTTTACCCAATTCATATTCTTATTTTATGAAATTTTAGTATTGTTTTTAGTAAAAAGGAAAAAGGGTTGTGCAGTAATTTGTGGTTCTTATTTGATGAGGATGAAGCAATAATCGAACATTCGATAATTGGGCTGGGAGATTAGATCTGAAGTGATACAACAGTACATTGCTTTTGAATCGTTTAAGGTATTCTTTGAATTTGTTTTTGGGCAGCTAGACTTTCGTGTTTGATGCAAAGTTTCTGTTCTGCAGGATAGTTCAATTGGAAGTATACGTCATGAATTTTTCGTCATCTGTTCTGCATATTGGAAGGTGAGTATATTTTGCATTAGTTTTTGGTATATTGATTAAGATTCTTTGCCAGTTATTTTTATTTTTATTTTTTGGCCAGTTATTTGATGTAGGAGAAGTTTGGATTTTTTCTTTACTGATTACCTGTTGCGGAATTATTATACCAAGAAGCTCTACTTAATGCATGTGCTTTCCCTTTGGAGTTCATTTTAGACTTTGATGCAAAATTGAGTGAGATTCATTTGTTTTTTGATGAAGTTTTTCACTGGGATCTTTTGGTTTCGGATCGTATCATCATCTTTTTAGATTAGAAGTTCTACTTGCTGCCTTCATCAACAATTCCTGCTGATTCTTGGTTATGAAATCACGGAAATTACTCTCATGCTTTTAGATGCATTCAAGTCGACTGCTCTCTTTGAAGTGAACCCAAATGGTAAACAAGAAAAGATGGTTTTGCTTAAAATGTTTGGATTGCTGTTTTCCTTTTCCAGTACAATTGGGTCATAAATTTTAATTTCTGTTGGATCATACTTTTCTGCGGGAGCATGTAAAGTTTTTTGTGAGTTATCACAGCAGAAAGGAGAAAGAAGTTGTTACTTTGAAGAACCATGTTACCCTGGTCAGTTTACATTCTACTGCCTAATTTTAGCCATTAGATAGACTCTTTATAAATAATAGACACTCCTTATCGAAAAGTAGTGGTTGCAGGCAATCTACGTGTAATTATTCTTTCTGGACATGTTACTTAACTTGCATTTCTTACAGCAATATGGAGAAAACATTCCACCACTTTATAGTATTTACAATCATCAACAACATTCATTTTTCTGGCAATAGCAATTAATTTAAATATAATAATTCTTTGGATTCTACTAAAAAGATGTCATATAACAGCCCATTTCACTAAATAAGAGCATATTTCTTCAATAGCATATCTACTTTTAAAAAGCATATATTTCAGTAAATAGAGAGCATATTTAAGTAGGTAGGCAATCCCAACTTATTATATTTCTTGAATTGAATATAAGTAATAGATGAGTTAATTGGAAAATGTAACCATACCATTTGCATATGGCTTTTGAATGTCATTTGTAATTAGTTTCATTGAATTTATTTAGTCTCAAGGACATTGAGGGAAATTTGTTGGCTGAAATAGATCATGATTGGAGGGGTCTTCTATTTTCATTTCATTTAGTGATATTGTCAGAGTATTATGGATTTCTTATGTAGAAAAATGGGGATGAAAGCTGAAAATTTGTCTTTTTATGTGAATTTCGTTGATGCTAGACAATGCATAATTCTGTTTGGGTGTGCTGATTTTGCTTTGGTCCTGTTAGAAAAATTCACATTTTGCTTCTTCATGTGTCCTATGATGATTAAAAACTGGGCTCATAAGCAGGAGAGATGCCCATCAAGTATTCGGCTTAAGGATTGGTAGACGACTCAGTCTCTGGCAACCTTGCTCTCTGACTTGTCTTTGTGTTGAAGTAGTTTGCTTTGTCTCCAGGGTCTTTACACAATAATATGTTTATATTTGTTTATTTTACATGTATATATAAAGAAATTTTACACAATTTATAGAATAACAATTTTGGAAGTAATTGCATATATTTTTCTTTTATTTTTTATCGTTTAATTAATTGTTTGTTTTAGAGATGTATATGTGCTTTTCATGCAACGCACGGGTAGATTAGCTAGTTATCTAATGAGAGAATGCCAACTAGTCTCCGGTCTAAATAAATAACATAGAAGTCTCCGGTTTAAATAAATAGCATTATTCTATATGCAATCACATGAGATATAGGGTGCCATAAACAATACTAATTTGGGTATTAAGTCTCCATTGTAAATAAATAGCATTATTCTATACGCAATCACATGAGATATAGGGTGCCATAAACAATACTAATTTGGGTATTAAAAAAGTTCTGTCTATTCATATTGCAGTTGCTTTGTTAAATATATGAAGGAAAAGACACAGAATTGCTTTTAGAGTTGGTGAATATAATTTCTTTAAATTCAGAAAGCCAAAATATTGGATGCATTAGAGCATCCATATTGGTAGTACTAAAATAGGTTGTTAGTGAAGTTATTAGTTAACAACTCAAAAAATAAGTTATATTGGTTGTGTTAAAGTAGTTAAAAGTATTTAATTTAACAAGTTAGTTTTTTTGTTAAAATTGACAATAAATTTAACACTTTATGTGGTGTTATTTCTTTGTTTTAATTAAATTGTGATTGGCCCATCATTTAACTATTGAATAGATTATTAAATTTAACACTCTTAGTTAGAATCATCAATGTGACATAGATTAATAGTTAAATTTAACTTGTTTAAGTGGCCTTTAACAAGTTTTCAGAAGGGTTAATTTTACATATCGTCCCCAACCTTTAGTGTTAGTATCGGCTAGGTCTTTAACTTTTTTTTCAACGTGCTGAGTCCTTAACCTTTCATTAAGCTGCACAAAAGGTCCTTTTGACACTTTCCGTCAACTTTTCAATTAAATCGTCTACTAAATTACTATTATGCCCCTCATTTTTTTAAATTAAAAATAAAAGATTTTAAAATATAAAAAAATAATATAAAATAAAATAAAATAAAAATAAGAGAAAAATGGGGGGCAGTCATCCCCCAATTGGCTGCTGGAAATGACAGCAGACATCCAAAGTGGGAGGCTCACATAGGGGGTCTCCCCCTTTTTTGCTACAGTCTCTGGTAGCCAATGGTTGCTGAAAACGGCAGCAAAAAGGGTGGAGACCTACTGCTGCTGTATCCGGCAGCCAAACCCCCCTCTCCTCCTCTCCCCTCCCACTTTGGCTGCTGGAAATGGCAGCCAACTGCTGTCATTTTCAGCAGCCAGTTGGGGGTGACCACCTCCCATTTTTCCTTTTCTTTTCTTTTTTTATTTTTATTTTATTTTATATTATTTTTTCATATTTAAAACCTTTTATTTTTAATTTAAAAAATGAGGAGCATAATGGTAATTCAGTAGACGATTTAATGGAAAAGTTGACGGAAAATGTCAAAAGAACCTTTTGTTCAGCTTAATAAAATGTTGGGGGCTCAGCGCGTTGAAAAGAAAGGTTAGGAACTCAGTCGATATTAGCACTAGCTTAGTGACGATATGTGAAATAACCCTTTTAAGAATGTTTGGTCTACAGGACATTTGAAAAGGTCCCACTGGCCTTGTTTAGGTATTATCATGGATTTTGTATTTTGATTCCTTCACTCCTCCGTATATGCATGTTATCTGTCCATATAAAGGAGATAAAGTGAAGGGTTAGTTCTAAATCTTTTTCAATATATTGATCAATTGATTTTTTAAGAAAATAGATCGGGTTCTGAGTTTGAAGCCTGATTTCTATTTGCCACTGGCTTGTGTCAGGTGAGGTGATGTCGTGTAATTGAATATCTGTTTCCTTAGCCACACTTTACACATCAATCTATATGAAAGGTATTTTTTGTGTTGTTTGTCAGGACTTTCAGATGGTATTTGAATCTCACAATTGAGCAAAATTATCACAAAATTATAGATGGCATTTGAATCTCACAATTGAGCAAAATTATCACAAAATTATACTCCCATAGTCCATTATATTATTTTCATCCATACCACAAAGATAGACCACTTGTTATCTCGAAATTGTATTTAATTTTTATTTTTTATATTTGTCCCCTAATTAATTAGCTACTTAAACTACACAGTTGCCAAAACATTGGAGAGAACAAGTCAAGCAATTCACTTCATTCAATGTTGACATTTGTAATAGACCATTCATGGTTTGCATTGACATTAATCCCTCTCGCTTTATTCATTAGAATTCATTTCAAACCATTTAATTAGGCATAAGAGTGAAAATGGAAAAATACCTATAAAATTAAATTTTCCCATCACATTCTTCACAGTTTCTTGATATGTGTGAAAATATCTACCATTGTATCTTTGTGAGACAGAGGAAGTAATTTTATTATCTACTACTCATATATGCACGCACATTTAACTTGTTCAAATCTCCACTTCTCATTCGACATGTCTCATCAATATAATTTCCCCATTATTTTCCAATAATAATAAGACGCTTCTTCACCTAAAATTACATGGATTTTAATTCCCACAATAAAAAAAAAAAAGGTTAATTAACTCGTTCAGGTCTTTGAGATATATATGTTTTAAAACAAAAAGAATAAAACGGATGAAGCTTCGAAAGAATGTGCCAGGTCGAAAAACCACCTTTTTTCCTTTTTGGAGGGGAAAAAAAGGAAGCGCTCCGCTTTTCTCTTAGGCGCGTCAAATATTTCTACTAAAACTTTATTTAGAACTTAAAGTCATGATTAGTCATCATCCCATCCCATTTAACAACGACGACCTTTATCGGTTGATTAGAAAAGTCATCCAGTGTAGAATAATAATCATCCCTATCATATTGTTTCTTATTTTACTATAATTTCATTTTTCCATATCCTTTATAGAAAATAATTTAATGGTTGGCCGGTTCAAATTTCCACTAGTCCAAGTGAAGAATGATGGCTGAATGAGACGGTTAAATTATTCCCAAAGCATCAAAAATCCACCCCCTGTCCCCTTTTAACCGGGTAAACTGCCTATTCACTTACAGACATGCACATGATCCACAAGTATACTAGACATTTCTTTAGGTCCTATATCCAGTCACGATGTATATTTTAGTCTTGGCTTTTGTCAAAATGACAAAACTTGAAGACGTGGAAAGCTAGGATCATTTACATCAAGGATCCAGAACCATATATTCCCCGTGATTAAATAGGTTAGAAAGCACTCAAAGTAACAAACCAATGTCCTCTCTTCACTTACAACATTTGCAGAGCGGCTGAAAGAAAAATGGTGGAGAAAGGAAAGCCACATGCCATAATGGTCGCGTTCCCTTACCAAGGTCATATTTCTGTATTCACCAAGCTAGCCGTAAAGCTTGCTTCAAAGGGCTTCATCGTCACATTTGTTCACACTGATTATGCTCATCACATGTTATCTCAGTCTCAGTGTAATATTTCCGGCACACAAATTGATTTCTTCAGTGATGCTCGGGAATCTGGTCTTGCCATTCGATACACTACAATCTCTGATGGTTTTCCCATGGAGTTCAACCGGCTGCTCAACAGGAAAGAGTTTTGGGAATGTTCAGAGATTTCCCCCCTCGAGTAGATGAACTTGTTGGAAATGTTATCCAGTCTGATCCATTTTCGGTCCATTTCTTGATTTCTGACACTGTATATTTATGGCCTGCAACAATTGCCAAGAAGTACAACCTGGTGAATGTTTCATTCTGGACAGAACCAGCTTTGGTGTTTTGTATAGCTTATCACTTTCAACTTCTAAAACAAAATGATCATTTTCCACCAAAAGGTATGTGTGTGTGTATATATATATATATATATATATGTATATATGTTTCCATTTGCACTGATAATGCAATTTTTGTATCTATGTTACATATGTATTCTTCATGTTTGACACAACCGATATAACCTTTTTCTTTGGCTTAATTAGCAGACAATAGAGAGGATGCCATAAATTACATCCCAGGAGTAAAATTAATCAGTACAAAGGACTTAATGTCATACTGTATGGAAGCACCGGATACAACAAACCCCACACACATGATTGCAGTTCAGGCATTTGAGATGGTGAAGAAAGCAGATTTCATCCTACATAACACAGTGCATGAACTTGAATCAGAATCACTCTTAGCTCTAAACCAAAAGCATCCCACTTATGCAATTGGCCCGATTAATTTTTATGATTGCAACAAAAGTACTGCTGTGGCAGATAGCCAGTTCCCAAAATCAGACTGCACTGTTTGGCTCAACTCAAAGCCTCCCGGATCAGTGTTGTATGTGTCATTTGGTAGCTTGGCCCAAGCTAGTAAGCAAATAATAGAGGAGATAGCTTATGGACTTCTCCTAAGCGATGTAAATTTCATTTGGATAATCCGTCCAGATATTGTCAGCTACAATGATACTGATGTTTTACCAACAGAATTCATGAACCACATTGAAGAGAAAGGCTTAATAATTCCATGGTGCAATCAAACTGAGGTGCTTTCAAATCCAGCTGTTGGAGGAGTCATGACGCATTGTGGGTGGAACTCAGTATTGGAAAGCATATGGTGTTGTGTTCCCATGATTTGTTATCCAGTTATATATGATCAACCTACTAATAGAAAATTAGTGGTTGATGATTGGAAAATTGGAATTAATCTTTGTGATGGAATATCAGTTACAAGAGAGGAAGTTGCAAACAAGATTAAGAACTTGATGAGTGGAGAAACATCAAATGGCTTGAGCCAAGAGATCAAGAAAATGAGCAAAATTTTACAGGATGCATTGAAGATAGATGGATCATCAGAGAGATATTTCTATCAATTTCTCAAGGATTTGAAGGATAAAATCCTTGCCTGATTTCCATTTCCATGTATAATAGCATTTTAGCTATAATCTACTTCTTCATATTTCCACTTAGCTAATCAAGTAACCACTTGTCAAATTATCTAGTGAAATCCACAAAATAACCAGTTAATAGCACATGTAAAAGGTATCTAAAGAAATTCCAAGATTAAACAGTTCATACCATGTGCCATCGTGATGGTACTCTTTTCCTGAACTTGTTCTAAGCTAAATGTTAGAACCATGAAGGCTGCCAACGAGAGTAGAATATACAGTGTCATCAGGTGTCAACCCGATTTCAATCATCTCTTCATATAATTTGAAAGCTTCATCTGATCTTCCCTCTTTTGATAAACCAGAAATCAATGCCGTGTAGGACACAACATTTGGAACTGATCCCTTGGTAGACATCTCTTTGAACAACTTCACAGCCTCATCTATCTTTCCGACTATACATTCTCCATGGAGAAGAGAGGTGTGTGTGTATACATCTGGCATCATTCCCCTTGCTTCCATCTCCTCTCTCAACATATATGCTTCTATTATCTTACCTTTCTTGCAATATCCATCTATCAAACTATTGTATGTCACAGTACTTGGTTTCACTCCCTTACTCTCCATCTCATGGAAAACCATCTTTGCTTCATCAAAATTCCCTTCCTTGCTATATATATCTATCAGAGTAGTATAAGCAAAAGTGTTTGGAGCCACACCATTATCTACCATCGAGAATAACAAACTTTTTGCTTCCTCGTGCCGATTTACTCTACACAGCCCAGAGGCAATTGTGTTGTAAACATAAACATCAGCTTCAAATCCTTTCTTTTCCATAACACCTTGAAGTCTCCAAGCTTCATGAATCATCCCATGCTTACAATACCCATCCAGCAGCATATTAAATATTACACGGTTCACATCAATTCCTTTGCTTTGCATCTCATTGAGCAAAATATCAGCTGCATCCATTTTCCCAGCTTTGCACACACCATTTATCAGAGAACCATAGGTGTGAGTATTTGGAACTAGGCCTTTCTCCACCAAATCATCAAACAAAATAAATGCTCTTTTCACATTACCCAACTTGCAGTACCAATTAATCATTGAAGTGTACACATAAAGATCAGCCTCAACTCCCTTCTCAGTCATTTCTCCAAATAGTCTCTCTGCCTCTTGAATCTGGCCAGACCTAAAACGCCATTCAATTAAAAGAGTATAAGTTGCCACATTGAAGTCCACTTTTGCTTCCTTGATTGCAGTTACAATATCTTCTACTCCTCTAAAATCCAAAGTTTTTATGTATGCATCTATCAAGGTGTTGTAAGTATATGCATTAGGTTTGATCCCTTTACCAACCATATCATCCATCAACTTTCTCGCTTTATCAACCTCTCTGCTTTTACACAAACTATCAATCACCACAGTCAATGAATAAACTGTAATATGCACACTTGACTCCCTCATTCTTTCGAAAAAATGAAAAAATAGCTCTGATTTCTTGCATTTCTTGAGTGCAATCAAGTAAACCATGCAAGATCTTTCATCAATCTCATAACCATTTTTAACCATGTGCTCAAAAACCTCCAAAGCCTCTTTGAATCTCTTATTATCAACATAAACTCTAAATAACATATCAAAGAGCCTCAAAATTATTTGGGGTTCTTCACAACTTTCACCCACTACTGAAGCTATCTCTGAAACTGGGCATCTGAGATCATCATCATCAACAACAGCATGCAGTATATCCTTGGCTTCTGCAAATTGTCTCGCTCTGAATAACCGCAAAGTGAGTGTTATATGGGCTTGAAGGTTTGGTTTTTGGCATGTGATGGATTGGTTGGTTTGGAGGAACTTAAAGAAGCGCAAGCACAACGAGGTTGTCAGGCGCGAATTTGAGAGAACAAGGCAGGTCACTCTGGGATTAACATACGGGATGAGAGGTGGAGAGATTAGGAAGGATTTCGAGGTCCTGTAGATCAAGCCTTTTGAGATCAAATTGGCAATTTCTTGCTCTGATTTTGAAGCCAAATTCATGTTATAAACATGCTTCACGGTATTGTAAAACTTTTGGCCTGACATTGAATCTCAGATACAGTAGGCTTTCAAATATCAGAGACAATGAAAAAAGAGATAATGCCTCAACACTTTATCCTTGGCAAAATACTAAGCATAAGGAATGACCTACATTCCTCCGATTAAACGCCCATTTCCCTCATAAGGCAGGAAGCTCTTGGTGCTTCTTGTTCTCTCCACAGGAAACACAATTACACGAGGAATAAATTTCTTTATACTTCTATAAGAAAAGAAATCCCACCTTGCTGGCCCTGTTTAACAAATTATTTCAGCTACTCCGCAATAGAATCATGTTTCCAGCATCAATTCGAGCAAAGGCTATGTAAATTTAGGAAATTTTAAAATATCATTAAGAGCCGAAATTTAAGAAAAGAGACAAGCAAATAAAAGAAGAGCCAAATGGATGTAATAAAATACCGTGGCCAACAGCTCTCTGTCTCCTTGGATACTGATTTCGACTATTGACTGCTAGTACATAGCTAAAATCATTCCTACTCGACTGCAGGACTCCGGAAATTCGATTCCGCAATATATGTTCTTTCGCAATATACCTGAATCAAGATGAGACTGTTTACGGAATGGGAGAAACGCTTGGAGTCCTTTACCTGATGGGAGATTTCCACTTGAGATTGAAGGAAGAAGACGCAGTGGAACTCGGGAGGGTCACGGGCCTGCGGGCTCCGGAGGACTGGATTGGCCCATTTAGCAAAGTTGAACCCATAAGCCCCAAACAGTGCCAATACAGGCCCGAATCCATATACGCTTCGGGATTTTCTTTTGGGCAATTTGTAGCAAAAGTCCGCATCTTTTACATTCATTTACACTTTCATCCCCAACCTTTAAATCTGAATGAACCGGTCTCCAAGCTTTGTAGAATGTGGTCTTTCATCCAATTACATATATTTATCAGGTGTTTATAGAGTGCTTGTGGCAGAATGAGTGGTTGAAATTATATAATACAAATAGATCATGTCAAATATGTAAATGTGATTAGTTTGACCAAATTCTATTTTTAAATATAAATAGTTTGTGAACACAATGCTAATTAATAAAATTTTAAAGTCCATTTGACAACAACTTAAATGGGAGCCTGTTATAATTAAAATTAAATTTAAAATTCAAGTAACTTATAAAAATATAGAAAAGTAACATATGTATAATGACAAAAAAAAAGAGTGATGTTGAACTTAATTCAAAATTTTATCATTATACACACGTATCATTTTTCTATGCAAATATATCATTATAATGAATAAAACAGGCATGTGCTATAAGCAATTATATACGGACCAAGTTTGCCTAGCAAATGGGTGCAAATGTTGTAATCGAAGAGAAGAAGCAATCATGCATATATACGAGCGTGTGTATCATTTATGATGTAAAAAGAAATGACTTAAGAGCTTTAGGGTTTTTTAAACGAACTAAGGTGGTTTTTTCTTAAAAAAAATGATAGGAGATCAAGACTAATGGTTTTTTGCTACTAGTGGTCTTTTAATACGTCATAATAAAAGAATCCTATTGGGAATAAAATGGGCCAAACAATATAATTTTGATCATCCAATTAAAATTTGACTTATTAACTCTTATATATAGTCAACAATGATGAAGTGATGTATATACAAATGAAAATAATTTATGAAATATATAATTTTTTAAATTATTTATTATCCTTATGGGGGAGATGCCCTGTTTCATTATAATTTCTATTAGGTCAAAAATTTCTAGTGATCCATGATCACTCAAAACTCCATATTCTATTCATTAATTTTTTACCGTGTGTAATTATTGGACCTATTTAACAGATATCTATATCTATATTAATATATTAATTAAATGAGAGGTGTTGTGGTGAAGTTGTACCGCGATTTTCCCGCCCAAACGATTATAAGTGAGGTTATAGTTTTCTTTTTATTTCTGTTACTTTACCACATGCGGTCAAAATTCATTGAGATCGATTTAGTAATTATTTAGTAATTATTTGTTTATTAGATCTCATCTCTTAAACCCTTTGACCGCTTATAGATCAGATTCTCTCTCTTTCTCTCTCTCTCTTCACCACCAGTTCCCTTTGAAATTCAGAGAGAGATATGTTGTTCAAGAATCTTTTTCACAAGTCTTGTAATTAAGTTTGCAATACCTGTTATTGCATTTTCCCGTCAAAACTATCTTAAGTGAGGCCATTGTAGACTTTTTATAACATGTTAGGTAAATTCTATAATAAATTATATATTAATATTTCCCTATTTTTCAATTAATTATGGATTATCATCCTTATCTATTCTTATCTTCAAGAATCTTTCTCACAAGTTTTGTAAATCCTTTCTAATTTATTATCTTTATTGATCGACGGCTGAAATCTCAAATTCGAGATTTTTATACTGAATGTATCTCATCTTCTTAATATTTTGCTAGATTAATCTATATTGAAATTTTTTGATTTTCTAAACTTTTTTTAATATATATCTTATCTAAGAAGTATATTTCGTAATTTGTATTAGACTATTTCCTTTTTAGTTGGTGAATTAAATTTTAATTATTTTTTATATTCTTTTAAATTGAGTCTTTATTACGTTACTTTTTTTGCATATAATAAATATAGTTTAATTAACATTTTTTAGTTTACAAAATTCACTTATGGTACTGTCAATGAGAAAGATAAAATATTTAGTTTCATAATGTATAAGAATAACAATAAGTCGGGTCGGGAATGAGTATGCTACACCTCGTTACCCTACCCATCAAAATTTTTTTCCCTATCCCTATTTAAATCAGGGACTGGTTGGGGATGGGCTGCTACAGTTAATTCATATTACTCATTTATTGGCTAATTTAAATATAATTATATATTTTTATTTTCATTTTTTTGTTTAATAAATTGTATTATAACCACTAAAATTGCAATTGAAATTATTAAGTTTTCTTGATAAGTTTTATCATTTTTTTACGTTTCAAACTATTACAATTTTTAGTAAATATTTTTATTTTTACCAAAGAACAATTAAACAGGTTGGGTACAACCAAAAATTAATGCAACCTTCTCCGACCGATTGTTAAGTTGGGTGAATTTTTTGTGTCTTATCCTGACCTAATTACCCTGTTTAGTCGGGTATTTCCCGTCTTAATAGGATCAGGTACCTGTCTGTATCGAGTTTGATAGGTTTTTTACATTCTCTACTAAGGTCACTTAATAGTATTTTATATCAAGTAAATATATAATAATTATTAGTTAAAAACAAGCTAATCAAAATACTGCAGTTTAATGTGGCTAATCATATATTACTTAATATTTTGTACTAATATTAGATAAAATTTGATTTGCTATCATTCTGTACAACGCACGGGTAAAAATCTAGTACGAAATTAAATAACTACTATGATTAACATGCTTAACTTAAATTCATTCTCTCTTCCCAATTTCTTTGTAAGCTTTTTATCATCTTATATCTTTTATGTTACTTTTTATTGGACTCCTTTTTTTTTTTTTTGTTGGGGGGGGGTGTTCAGTTTCCTGTTTAAAATTTCTTGTTTTTCTCTCGCTCTTTTTTGGTACTTGACGGTTTCTTTTGCATTTTTATTTTCGACACTTGCCATTAAAATGAAAAAGAAAAAAATGTTGCAATCTTAATGTTTTATTACTATTTGATTTGATTTTTTTGTCGCAGTTTTTACTAATTTACGTTTATCTGCAATTTTAGTATGTGTGTGTGTATATATATATATATATGCTTACGTTGCTTTTAACAACGGCTTGATACATATGGATAAATAAAATAAACTAGAAGATAATTTCATTGCACAAATAAATATATTTAATGCATATGAATAACTAAAATAAACTAAAAGATAATTTCATCGCACAAATAAATATAGGCAAAAATATAAATAAATCAGTTAATTTACTGTGGATGGCAAAAGACCTCACTAGAAAATGTTAGCTATTTTAATTTCGATATATCCTCTCCCAGTGGAAGTGGAACTGTGACGATGCATAAGAAGCGAGAGATAAGTTAAAATATAATAATTGATAATTAAAATCTTAAAAAATGAAAAAGAAAACTATTCTATGAAATTTATTTGAAAAGAAAATATTATTATTAATTGAATTACTATTAATTGAATTCCATAAAAAATAAATTATAATGTGTTTGACTAAAAGTGTAATTCACGATATATAGTAAAGAATTACTTAGAA
This sequence comes from Nyctanthes arbor-tristis, assembly GCA_963692815.1. Classification (NCBI taxonomy): domain Eukaryota; kingdom Viridiplantae; phylum Streptophyta; class Magnoliopsida; order Lamiales; family Oleaceae; genus Nyctanthes; species Nyctanthes arbor-tristis. Next base: position 40,598 of record CAVNYN010222473.1, read on the forward strand.
AACAAAAATTATACATCACTCATAAGAAAATGTTTTCTTATTTTCAAGTAATATGTTGTCGGGTGACAAAAAATGTAAAAAATATTTTCTATAAAAAATGTCAATCAAACACACAAAAAAGTACGAATATAAAAGAAAAAACTCATTTTTTAGAGAAAATATCAGGCAATTTACACTCTAATGGTTTTAGTATGGGTGTAGAGTATTTTTAGTACAACAATGCCAAAAGAATGTCTTTTAATAAATGACAAAAAAGATGCATACGTGGCATATTAAATACATGACATTGTCAGGGACAATGTTATCTCTTAACCAAGGGCGGATCTAGCAGTTTTACCGAACACGGGTTGTAAGTTAAAAATAAAAAATAAAAAATTAACTCAACTATATTTATAAATTTTCTACATAAGAGTTTATAAAATGTTCAGGGAGGCACGGGCTACTCTCTACATCCGCCTATGCTCTTAGTTGCCACATTTGTACCATGACATTTTTTCTGTGTAATGTCAACATTGTCGGTCGTATATACATGGGTTAATTTCAGAAAATGGTCTCTAACCTTTGCACTTTCTATCAATTGGGCTCTCAACTTTCTTTTTTCAATGTCATAGGTACCCAATCTTTCACCAATTCACTTGTAAGGTCTTTTATGACATTTTTTGCCACCTTACTTTTTAAACAAAAAAAAAAAGGGAAAATAGTTAAAAAAAAAAAAGGAAACCTAGCTAGCTACCCATTATGCGGTTAACTTTAAAATGACTGAAAATAATAAATACTTGCACTATTTTACTTTTTTTTGGGAAACCATTAATTGTTCTTGTAATTTCTAATAACAATGAGATCAATGAGTAATAAAATTGCAGGTCTCCTCATTTACCATTGGAAATTACTACTAGAGTTTCTTATTTACATTGAATTGGAATGTGGGAGGACAAATAGATAGGTAGGGTTGAAAGAAAATATTTTCTTATTTTCTTTTTTATTATTAATTATATTTATTATTTTCTAATTTTTCTTTTTAAATGAAATTAATAAAAAAGAAAAAAAAATAATTTTTTCCCACAACTCACATTATAACTCAGTGTAAATGATAAATTCTTGTAATCATTGCTTGTAACAAAATGGGAGATTTACAATTTTGCTGCTTATTAAAATATGGGTTTCTCAAAAAAGAAAAGAGTTGGATGGTCATGTTAGGGATAAGAGTAGAATGAGCAGTTAGCTAGGTAAGTGGGGAAAAATTTTATTTTTATTATTTTTACTATTTTTAAAATTTTTTTTGTTTTAAAAAATAAGGGCAAAAAATCATAAAGGACCTCACGAGTCAATTAATGAAAAATTGAGGACATACGACATTGAAAAAAAGAAAGAGTTAAAGATCCAATTAACAGAAAGTGTAAAGATTGGGTCCAATGATTATATATATATATATATATCAAAAAAGTGAATGGATGGAGTAAGTAGCCATTGAGTACTAGAATTATATTCTAAAAGGCTAATTGGCGCTAACTAACCCTAATCTTTTACTTTATTGTGTAATCTAGTCCTAATTTTTGAATTTTGACAATTCTAACCTTAAATATCACATTTTGGCGCAATCTAACCTTTTTAGCTTTAAAAGACTATCATACCCCTCAATTTTTTTTAGCTATTAAATTTTAATTGAACTAAAAATTAGTAAATAAAAAGTAGATAAAAATAAGAAAAAATATAATTTGGTTGTATTTAAAGAAAAATTCTTGAGAATTTAATGATAACACTTGGGCAGATTAATCCACCATGACATCCCCTTAATGTGGCCTGGATTGGATTGATATGCGGGTCGGGCTATTTGGATAAACTTTTCAAGCTGTCTATCGATCCATGTATTATATTATTTTCATTTTTAATTTTTTCAATTGTTTTACATTTTTATTATAATTAAACAAATTTTCACAAGCAAATTAAGAAGGGACACCCTTGGCCTATCCAGCTCTGCAGGTTTGCGTATCTAAAAAATACTACTCCATTTAAAACGAGCTCTTATTGGGTTTGGGGTGAATTAGCTTCTTTTTATTTTTTATTTTGTTGTGACAACACTACATGGGATTTGATAGTACTTAAAAAAAAAGTAAAATTTATTATTCGTGATTTTATTTATTGTATACTATTATTAATTAAATTATAATTCTCACCCGTGCATTGCATGAGATCTAAAAGTAATAATAATCGTAGTAATTCTAAAGAGACGTATTTATTTGACATGTAAAGTGATATGTTTAATTGTCAACTATATATTAGATGCTTGTATGCCTTCAAGTTCACTACTTATATATAAACAATTAATTTATGTTTGCCAGCTAACAAAAATCAGTTATTCATATCATATAAATATGTCTACCTAGAATTGTTCTAATAACAAATGTTAATGAATTTTTATAAAAAAATTTAATAAATTATTAATATAGTCAATTGAGTCATATATTAGCATTATAAGACATAAACTTTTATAACCATTCTATCATATTTTAATTTATTTGTCGATAACACTTTTTGTACCAGTTAATTCTTTTGTTTAAACATTGGATGTAAGGGAAGGGAGGGGAACCAATATCAATTATTCATGTAAGATAAACATATCTCCATATAATTACTCTATTAGCAAATGCCAATGAATTTTTATACAAAAAATTCATATAAATTATTAATACAGCTAGTTGAATATATTAGTATTATGAGGCATACGTTTTTATAACAATTTTATTATATTTTTGAATTTTTTTTTGTCGGTAACACTTTTTGTACCAGTTGATTCTTTTTTATTTTTTTGATACAGTAAGACCATATTTAAAATGACAAACTGAAATTTTTATTCCATGGGAAATTATCAAAAAGTTTCAATTGATATTAATTATAAAATCAGTAAATTGAAGTACTATAATTTAAAAAAAAATCAAATTTAATTAGTGTACTACAATAACCATATAAAAATTTCTTCAAATATCATTAAAATTTGAAATTTACAATAAATTTACAGATTTTTAGAAATTTATTCGTTCAGAGACATACTATACATGTATTTTCAAATTATAAAGATTACTATTTACTTTTTTTGAAATAGAATTCTCAATTAATTTCATGTTAAATTTGATAAGTGACCGATCCCTAATTCAAAATAGTTGGCTAAAGAAAATACCGTGAATTGATGATTGGATATGAGTTAATAAAGGGAAAAGTGAATATTATTTAATAAATTAGCGTAACAATTTCCAAAAAAAGAGATAAAAAATACAAAAAAATAAATTAAATGATATCACTAGAAATCTTATAAAGCCAGAAATCTTATAGAACTAGAAATCTTACAGAGCTAGAAATCTTACAGAGCCATAAAATGAGCGGAAAAAGCCACACTTCTCTTATTTTATATATATGGAGAGAGATTAGAATATGGGGATATTAATGTTTTTTTAAATAAAAAAGGTTAGATTGCACAAAAAATGTGAAATTTGAGGTTGTAATTGTTAATTTTAAAATATTAAGGTTATATTGCTCAATAAAGTATAAGGTTAGGGTTATTCAGTGCCAATTAGCCATTCTAAAATAATAATAATATAATTGCCGATTGAAGTAAGACTTTTCTTCCCTATTGGACCAAAAGAGTCATACACAGTTGTCTGTCCGTCCTCATCTTCTTCGTTTATCTTCTCTTCCATTCATCTTCTCTTCCATTCCAACATTCTCACATTCTCATTTTCTTCCAACACTTTAATTGGTCGGCATCCATTGATGATGATGATGATGATAAATAAATAAGTAAATAATTAATCAATTAATTTAAAAAATTGAAAACATCTGTATCAAAAAAAAAAAAAAAAATTGAAAACAACCTTTTCTTTCCAGACAAGAAATGAAGCCTTTTTTACTTATAAATAAATACTCCTCCCCAATCCCAGATCTCTCGGATTCATACTCCTGGTTAGGCAAAACAAAACTTTCATCAACTTATTTTACAACCCATTCAAAGTAATTCAAAGCTATGAGCAATCACAGTGAATCGTCGGACTCGTACGTGCTTCAATACATTCTCCGATATTTGCTTTGTCTATTATACAAGTATATATTTACGTAAACATGCTTGTTTTATTTTTTTTAAAGTTATCTTTACCTGTTTCTTGATGTTTTGTGGGTTTTGTATGTAATGTGTAGCAGGGGTACAAAGAGGGATTTTAGTACAGCGATTATGGAGAGGAAAAAGGCTCCGAATAGGCGTGTAGTGGGCGAGGCTATCAATGATGATAACTCTGTTGTCTCTATGCATCCTGATATTATGGAGAAGCTCCAACTTTTCCGTGGCGATACTATCTTGATCAAGGTGTGAGTTTTTCCCTTATTTTGATTTATTATGCTGACTTACTCTGTGGGTTCTGTTCCTTTTTCTGTGTTTTAGTTGATTTCATAGGATATATCTGTTATGAATGTGATTAATAAGAAGTTACTGAATTTTGGGTTTGACGATGAAATTTGAAATTTGAAACACCTATAGGTATTTTTTCAGTTTAAAAAGCTTGGTTTTTGAAGCATAGTTGTCTCTACTCCTTTATGTTGTTTACCTTTCTTTCTGTAGTCTTAGATATCTTGGAAATCTGAATTCATATCTAAGAGTTTTTAGACTGGTAAATGCTGAACTTGTAGTCCAAGGACTAATAAATATTTCATAGGAAATTAAGAGTCACCATTAGTCTTTTCCAGTTGTTTTTGTTAAGCATTTTGCTTATGATTGAAAACTAGCAATTTTTAGTTTGATATTAGTCATTTATGAATCTTGAAAGATTCTGAATATGGTCTGTTTTGGGAACTTTTTGGTGCTCTGAGAAAGTTGCTAAATTGACAAACATTTTTTGGACTCTGCTGGTCAATGAGTTATAAGCAACTGAATATCTTTTCATGTTTATTACCATACCATATATATATATATATATATTTTGCATTTGCTTGATAACCATGTCTCTTTTCTTACTCTCTTGCTGCAGGGTAAGAAAATTACGGATACAGTCTGCATTGCCCTTGCTGACGAGAATTGCGACGAACCTAAGATTCGTATGAACAAGGTAGTCAGAAGCAACCTCAAGGTTAGACTTGGAGATGTGGTTTCTGTGCATCAATGTGCCGATGTCAAGTACGGGGAAGCGTGTCCACATTCTTCCTGTGGACGACACAATTGAAGGGGTTACTGGGAGTCTATTTGATGCCTTCCTGCAGCGTAATTTCCTAATACCTTCATGCTTGCGCAGCTTGTTAAGCTGTCTTGATCTGAGTGAATATATCTGCTAGGGTATTTAATTGTGTTTTTCCAATACTATGTTGCTTAGTTTGACGTTTGATGTATTATGCATAAATCTGGCATTATTACGAAATAATACCCTGTAGTTGAGGTAGGTTCCAATATTTGATATTTCTGATAGTCATTTACTTTCTGATATATTCTGGGAAATAATTATTTTCAGAGTATGAAAACTAATGGACACTCCCTTGATGGCTTTTATCACTAACAATATTAATGATATGATTTCCAAATACAAAAATGTTAAAGTTGAAGATCCAAGAATTTCTTAGGAACGGCACGTTAGAAAACAAAAAATTAGCAGTATTTAGATTGAAGATACCCTTTTTCAAGTAAATTTTTCCTTCATAAACAGTTTTGAGCAAAACTGTATTTGTTGTTTCAAATTGTTGTGGCTGCTAATTTCATTATTCTCTTGTGTCTGAAGCATATTTCCTACAGGCATACAGACCTGTTAGGAAGGGTGACCTCTTTTGTAAGGGGAGGGATGAGAAGTGTTGAGTTCAAGGTTATTGACACAGATCCTTCCGAGTATTGTGTTGTTGCTCCTGAAACTGAGATCTTCTGTGAGGGAGAGCCTGTGCGAAGGGAGGACGAGGATAGGTTAGACGAGGTTGGTTATGATGATGTTGGTGGTGTTTGTAGACAGATGGCTCAGATAAGAGAGTTCGCAGATCTGCCACTAAGGCATCCACAGCTTTTCAAGTCAAATGGTGTCAAGCCTCCTAAAGGAATACTGCTGTATGGACCTCCAGGATCTGGAAAGACCTTGATTGCTCGAGCTGTGGCTAATGAAACTGGTGCTTTCTTCTTCTGTATCAATGGATCAGAAATTATGTCAAAATTGGCTGGAGAAAGTGAAAGCAACCTCAGGAAAGCATTTGAAGAAGCTGAGAAAAATGCCCCCTCAATCATATTTATTGATGAGATTGATTCAATTGCCCCCAACCGAGAAAAGACAAATGGAGAAGTTGAAAGGAGGATTGTGTCCCAACTCTTGACACTGATGGATGGACTCAAAGCCCATGCCCATGTTGTTGTTATTGGAGCCACTAACCGCCCAAATAGCATTGATCCTGCCCTAAGAAGGTTCAGGAGATTTGATAGGGAAATCGACATTGGAGTTTCAGATGAAGTTGGACGTCTTGAGGTGCTTCGTGTACACACGAAGAATATGAAGCTTTCTGAAGAGGTAAGTCTGAAATATACAAGATTATCATTGTCTGAATATACAAGGTTATAATATTTCATTCTACCCTACCTTATTGACGAACTTTGTAGTGCCAATTTAATTTGGGAATAAATTTTCCAGGTTGATCTGGAAAGAATCCAAGGACACTCATGGCTATGTTGGTGCTGATTTGGCAGCACTCTGTACTGAGGCTGCCCTTCAGTGCATTAGAGAGAAAATGGATGTTATTGACTTGGAAGATGATTCCATTGATGCAGAGATACTCAACTCCATGGCTGTTACCAAAGAACATTTGCAGACTGCCCTTGGGACAAGCAACCCCTCTGCTTTACGTGAAACAGTGAGTGTAAATCTTATTTGCTCTGCCTCTGTTCATGCAAACATGTATCTTACTTTTGCATCTTTATGCTTTATAGGTTGTTGAGGTGCCTAGTGTTAGCTGGGAAGATATTGGAGGGCTTGAGAATGTCAAACTTGAGCTCCAAGCGGTAACGTACACAGTTGATGCTTCTTTTTTGTGATATGTAACGTGACATTTTATTAACATATCATTGGATGTCCTTTTTGTAATGCTCATATTCATTGTATTATTTGTTGTGTAGACTGTCCAATATCCAGTCGAGCATCCTGAGAAGTTTGAGAAATTTGGCATGTCACCGTCGAAGGGAGTCCTTTTCTATGGACCCGCAGGATGTGGGAAGACCTTACTGGCCAAGGCTATTGCCAATGAATGTCAGGCAAACTTCATCAGTGTCAAGGGTCCTGAATTGCTCACAATGTGGTTTGGAGAAAGTGAGGCAAATGTTAAAGAAATTTTTGATAAGGCTCGCCAATCTGCTCCTTGTGTCTTATTTTTTGACGAATTGGACTCGATTGCTACTCAGGTGCGTTTCATTACTATGGATGTGAAACTTAAATTACCTTACTAGGTTTGGTTCTGACAGATTTTTTTTTACCTTTTCCTTGTGGAGAGGAAGCAGTGTAGGAGATGCTGGTGGTGCGGCTGACAGGGTATTGAATCAATTGTTGACTGAAATGGATGGAATGAACGCCAAGAAAACTGTTTTTATTATTGGTGCCACCAATAGGCCAGAGATAATTGATCCTGCTCTTCTCCGTCCTGGCCGTCTTGATCAGTTGATTTACATTCCCGGACGAGGAGTCACGCTATCAGATTTTCAAATCTTGCTTGAGAAAGTCTCCCGTTTCCAAGGATGTTTACCTAAGAGCCCTTGCTAAGTACACTACAGGTTTGAGTGGTGCCGACATTACAGAAATATGCCAACGTGCATGCAAATATGCTATCGGAGAGAACATTGAGAAAGTAAGTTATCTCTTGCTTCCCTGTCACATATATAGATTTCTGTTGTTCATAGAGGCGGAACTCTAAAGACCAAATTTGTCATTTTGCAGGATATTGAGAGGGAGAAAAGAAGAAAAGATAATCCTGAGGCCGTGGAGGAGGATATTGAGGATGAGGTACCAGAGATCAAGGCTGCTCACTTTGAGGAATCAATGAAGTATGCAAGGAGGAGCGTTGGGGATGCTGACGCTCTTCCGATCTGCCTTTGCTCAAACATTGCAGCAGTCGAGAGGGTTTGGTACGGAATTCCGGTTTGGAGATAATAGTGCTACTGGTGGATCTGAACCGTTTGCTGCTTCGACTGGCGGAGTTGCTGCTGCTGATGACTTGTATAGTTAATCTGTTTGTATAAGTAATTTGTATTCTTATTTTATGATTGTAAAGGATGTCATTGCTAATGCATTTTTATTTTTAATTTAACTGGCTCCTAAGATCCTAAGTTTTAGCTTCTGAAAAATTGTAATGAAATATTTGGTTACTAGATGATGTTTTATTTAAATCATTTATGCATATACCTCTGATCTTTCTTTCTGGTTATATATGCATATATGCTCAGGTCTTGAACTCTTGTGAGCTGTGACTATGAGTATTGAGGTATTGTCCATATGAGCAACGGGAATTTTGCCCAGTACCAATGTATGACGGACACTTGTCATGCTTTCATTAGTAGGGTACAAGTCTTTTAAATTTTTGCTAAATGGAACTGATCTTGGGTTGGTTCAACTTTTCTTCGCCCAATTCAAACATTTTTTTTTTCGGTTTTTCTTTCAGTTTTTTCCCAGGGGTAGTAATAATAATAATAATAATTTTGTTAAGGGAAAAGAGTTAACTTAATTAGTCTAAAATTCATGATCTCACAATTTATTTATCGTAGTTAAATTCTCCCTTGCTCCGCCTACATCATGTTCTATTGTGAACAATCTCCTCATCGATTGGTCTAGCTCCCAAAGGAGGTGAGCTACTTCACAAATTGAAATGTTCCCTTTTTACGAGAAAATTTCTAGTACTCAAAGAGTACAAAACTCAGTACTCCTTATAAATAAGTGACTGACAAGTAGATGTATGGGGTCCAATTTATTGTTTCTCCCCTTCTTAAAATGGAATTTGAGGGTACCTTGTTTTATTATATAAGATGAGAGGGGAAGCATGGGCGGATCTAGCCAAAGCCCGTGCCAGCCCAAATTATTTTTTAAAAAATTTATATAGAAAATATTTAAAAAAAAGTTATATTAGCCCCATTAAATTTGTAATTTTTTTGTATTACAGCCCGTGTAAATTAAAATTCTAAATCCGCTGCTGATAAGAAGTTAATGAGGCAACAGCTTTCTATTAGATGATTGCTCCATAAAAAGTGTATGATTGCTTCATGAAAGTATTTTTTGAGAGAACATGCATTTCAATGTTGTCCAAATTGTCACGCCCCCGCTAATTTTCTAATATTTTCGAATATCTTATGTTAATTTATAAATTCTGTAGTAGAAGCTTTAATTCAAACAGCGGGGACGGGACGTGCAGAACAATCTAATTAATCTTATCTTACAGAATTTAATATATAAAGCTAATTATATAAGCTAACAAATTGTTAAACTTTTAAGAAAACACTAAAGCTAGGGTTTTCAAGAAAATATATAAAACATACAAGAAGTTGTATTAATAAATATATTTTATTGATTAGTAAGGTACGCCAAATCATTAAAGAACTTCCACAGTGCGAAGTAGAGTTCAAATCAATGTAAAGATTATAACTCACTATTTTCTTATATGTTATAAGATGTAAAAACATATTTTCTATAGAGGTGGACATGAAACTATTAAATTCATAGTAGTTTCAAAGGCAGATTTACACTACATGCACAACTCTACTCCATTTCACAAGGACGATCTAACTCCTAGCTTGGCTTGCTTTTCAAATGTTATAGCTTCAATCATCTATAAAAATTGTAGTAAAGAGGGGAATGAGTACAAAGTACTCAGTGAGTAACAAAAACATTTTGATTCACCTTTTATTTGAAAGATTTATTTTCCAGAAAGTCATTCAATGCACAAAACTTTTCAATGCACAGATGAGCCCTATCACTAGTTAAACTACTATCCGTGGCACGCGCAAGAATCATATCAATTCAATCATGGCCATTTATAATTAAGTGGATCCACATTTGAATCATGGTTGACCCCTACCAGAATTCCAAACATATTAATACAGATACAGAGCAGATACTACCCTAATCATCGCCCATCTCGGTATCATTATATGACTCCTAGTGTGGTAACATAGTAGAGCAGAACAGATACAGAACGAATAGAGCAGCTAGTGATTCAAAATGCAATATATCAATCTTTCTTTTCAATACATCAGAATCCATGTTCATTGCTTTAATCAAATACATGCTTAGCATTTTAAAACTTCCTCAATGTTAAAAAGGAAATTAAAGTGATAGTTACTCACCTCAAAAATTACCCAAACATTCCTTACGGAAAAAAGTGTTACTAAAGTTTGGAAATTCCTCATTCAAAGCTATTATTTAGGTTATAATTTTTTTTATATATTATAAGGACCCTTTTTCTAGAGACAAATATTTATTTTAGTGAGTTTTTAGGATTATTCTTCATCCCATCATAGCGGTGGACGAATTTGGAAGTTTTTTGGGAGAGAGAGGGAATTGTTGGTTGCTTTGGGGAGTTTGAGGACAAATGGGCCTATATATAATAGTTGGAATTGAGTTAATTTTAATAAAATTTGAATTCCGCCAATGACATTACGACACGTGGCATAACCTGACATCGTACACCTTGCGAGGCTATGTCGCCCAATGTGGATCATTCATTTATTACTCGAGAAATCCTTGTACTTTGTGTCGCCTTGTAATTAAGTCATCGTACTTTCATTTATGTCAATCAAGGACTATCATATTTAATTGACCGCAAATCTTGAAGTCTTCTAACGTGATTCAAGCCATAGTTTTCAAACTAATGACTACGTAACACAATTGGGGTTAAATTTTTGGGGGATGTTACACAAATTCTTATTTTGGGTTTATATATTATTATATGCTCTAATTACTTATTCACATGACTATTCCTAGTATTCTAATGCTAATGATTAAATTTCATAGGTGTAGTGTTCAATAATAAATATTAGTGTCCCATCATTAAAGGCTTTAGCTGACCATGTGCTTAGCACTTCACATATATGGTTTTCTTCTTATGTTACCATTACTAGTTTTCCTCTACTCTTATTTTATTTTTACATATTATCATTATTAGTATCGTTTTTTCTTTTTTTTTTAAAAGAAAGTTTGAGAGGTGGGGGATCGGACGCCCATTGTTTTCATACTAGGTTTTCTGCCATGCCCATGAGGTGTAAAACCGCTGACAGCTAGCACATCTCTGTATATATCGAGTTTAATTAGTACTTTCATTAGACATTAAAAATAATGATTTTTGAACATAACGTTAGTCTGGTGCTTACTTCTTAAAATCCCTACATTTCAGGCTCGAATTCACTTTGGTGGGGGTGCGGATGCCCCACCATTCGGCTAGTTCCGAAACCATATGGCTGTACAATTATTTCTTCTTCCTAATTTTGCTATCTAAATTAAAGGGAAGGCCCCGCACAATAGAATAAATGATAACACCTAACTGCAGCGCCGGTCCAACCATCTCTTTTTCCCCTTCTTCACTTTTTTTTTTTTCTCTCTTTTTTAATTTTTTAATTTTTTATTTTGCCATCATGTTCGGACAGGCAATTTTGAAATAAAGGAATCTAGCTTCGTTTTTCGTCATATAATTCGCTAACTTAATAATAATAATAGGTATTTAATTATATGTTATGTTATGCGTGTTATATTTTTCATTTCATATTAGAGGGATTTCATATTAAAAAAGTAATAATAATGGACATCGATTAGCACTATATGATCTGCAACTAGATTCGCTAGATAATTACATTTGTTTGCATGTGGCCTCTGTAATTAAGGACTAATATAGTTAAATTTCTTAATGGCACTCCTAGGTTGACCATTAAATTAAATTATTTAATTAATCCCACGTCTAATGTAAGTAATAATTAATTTGACGCGCTTATTAGATCCTTAACATTATTTCTTGCTAAGTGAAAATATTTTACAAAATAAAAGGAAAAAAAAACTCATGTTTTTCGATTAACAATGTTGTTGCAATAGGCTAGAATTATTTGTATCCAATGTCTTGATAAATAGTTGTAGTTGTCAAGATCGACCAATCAAAATGCGGGTTGTTACTTTTGTCAAAGTTAGTCTTCCAATGCATGACGCTTCAATTTATAATAATTAAGAAATTAAAAAAAAAAAAAAACAACGTGACTCCTAAGTTTGTCACGACTTTATGGTTTTCTTTACTTAAATTCTTTCTTTCAAGTTAATTGAGAAAATTGCAATAAATGTCACCATTTTTAACTCTTAAACCTTTTATCAATAGTTTGATTCCCAATTTCCTTACAATCCCTTTCTAATATCAAAAAATTTTCAATAATATTTTTGAAAATGCCTTTTCTAACTACAAGTCAAATAATTTTTTGGAACGGGCAAATCAAATAAATATTTGTAATCTATTATTACTTTTCATTCAAATTTACACAACCACAATCATCCCTAACCTCCAAGCCCTAACCCTAATAATTTTGTCAGCACATCATATACAGTCAATGATGACTCATAGTGTTGCATATATAGTCGCAACAGTACCAAATAAAATTGTGTCAATACCCCAATGGTAGCATTGGCAAGGGTTTGGGATTTGGGATTCGGTAGAAATTTTTTAGCTATAAATAAATTTTGAAGATAATTAACGCAAACTACCCTTATTTTTTTCTTAATTTTGGTTTCGTACGACTTATACCCTAATAATTGTTTAAAAAATTTCTAGCTAGCAGAGGAATCGAGTTCCGAAGACAAGATCCTTAGTACAAACCTAGTATATATATCTGATCTGTCTACTCATATAAGGTATCTATACTACTCCTATTTCTTCATACTCCCCAAACCCTTAAACCCCAATCCGATCTGCTCCTGCCTTCCGTTAGTACACATCTTCTCTTTGTTTCTCGGTTCTCTTGATCTCAACTGTAACTGCTTTATTCTTGGATATATCTTTTGTTTTCTTTATATATGAATATAAGTTAATCGTGTATAGTTCATTTTCTTCACAGAAATGTTAATTTCTTTTCACTGATGAGATCTATTATGCTTCTGTTGTGTTCATAAAAGTAGATATTGATGTCTTGAAGCCAACCAAACGTCTCCTGAAAGATTCTTTACAAGAGCCCACCTCCAACATTTAGTACAGAGTACAGACAAAAACGCCCACCCTTCATAATTTCTATGGTGGAGATCCAGTTGTTTTGTTACTGGATAATTCTCTACAAATTAGAAATAAAATAAAAATTGGATATGCAAATTAAATTGATTTCGTTTTATGTCTACTGCGCTACTTAGCTAGGGTTTTCCTGTTATATAATCACAGGTACTCCAGCAATATCTTACAATATATGATTTCCTCTCCACCAACAAAATTCTCCGATTTATTACGAATCCAAGAAGCCTATTCTTGTTTGTGGGGGGTTTTTCCTCCTTTGTTCTTTGGTTGTGGTTTCAATAGGTCTTGGCTTAAAGTTTTAACCGAAATCTGGAATGAATCAATTGATCAGACCAGTCGTTTCTTGCAAATGCAGCGTCATCAAGATTCACATGCAAAGCGTAGAGCCATATGCAGTGAGAATCTTGATGATGCTGCATTAGCAATTGCCGACTAAGAGTGCTCTCTTCTTGGTGGTTCAATTTCATGGTAAGTGATCTGTTCGACTACATCTACTATTATAATTAGCTGATGATTTAAGATGAACTTGATAATTAGTATCTATATATTTTTCTATTGGAATATTATGTATCTCATTGAATTTTACTACCAGTATAATACTTCAATGTAGCAGTATACCTTAGGAGAACATACTTGCCATTTATTTATTTTTTACCTGTTTGCGACAGAACCTTTCTTATGGTCAGTGATCATTCAGTGCCAAGGATAGATACTTGCAAATACAAATCCAAGTAATCTAAGTCTTAAAGAGGGGGGGGGGGCGGATTAGGGGGTAGCTGCCCTGTTTCCCCGGTCGGCTACCTTCATTTTAGAAAAAATCCTTTGATAACCCTTTAAAAAACTAAAAAAAGAAAAGAAAAAGAGAGAAAAAAAGGTGTTTCGGTTAGGGGTATTAACTTTCAGCTTAGTTCTATCATCTGCTGGCTACACCATTGCTTAAAGCTATGCCAAACTTCTTAGTACATATCCATAATGAGTATACGGTTTAATTATTTTTTTTTTTGTTTTTATTGCTGTTGGTCCTTTTGTGCTAATTCCCATTTTTGTACCTCATATATACCTTCGAGGGATTCCAGACAATTAGAGGTTTTATGTACATATAAGATTCAGTTTGATTCCTAAATTAGTGCAATCTACCATTTCGGTATATGTCCAAAAAAAAGTTTATCTGCCATTGGTAATTTGAATATCTAGCCGATCTAGTCTTAATTAGAATCAGTGGCAAAACATGAAATATGCGTAATAATGCATAATCTAAATCTTAACAAGTACATGATGACCATTAATTAAAGACCATAAGGATGAATTAATTTGTTTAAGTTAAATTACACATTTGATTCTTGATTATCACTAATTACTAGTATATTTAATTGGCCAAAAGCATGCGATCGAGATCATGTGCATGTGCAAGGTTTCTTAAACTTAAAATCACTTCTATCTCACATGATTATGTTCCTCAATTAGTGGATGATTAGAATAATCAACAACATATTTTGCCAGAATCATTGAGGCCGGCTTTTATGATCTTTTGGAAACCGCTCCTTATATATTTCCTACGTACATTCTAATCTTTTTTGCCGAATGAATGAATTAAACGCACCTAGCTAAGGTAGATGAGTTCAATATATGTGATTAGAGTTAATGCTGACAAGAATTTGTTTGAGAAAAGCTGCAGGAGTTTGTTTACACAAAGCTGTTATTTTGACCATGGTAGGTACATGAATATAAGTTTAGTATGCAGTAGAGAACAATATATTACAATTTGTTCTTTGTTGCCTTCTTGTATACTAATTACTCTCGTCCAAAGAAACTATTACAAGATGGTGCTGCTATATTTGCATTAAATCTAGTACACCTCAAAGCATCTTCAATGTTGGAATATGCATTTGTAGAAAAATTGTAAAATAAGGAAAAAGAAAAAAGACACAAAGATGAAGTCTCACTCCTGATCTTTAGATGTGAAGGGTGTCAAGACACTGTCAATTCACCACATGATTTTTTTTTCCTTTAATTTGTGCAAAATAAATCAATAATTAATTGATAGACAGAATATACTCCAAGTTACTATACCACGTACCGGATATAAGTCTTTCATTCATTTATTTTCTATCTTTTTTGCCCCACATAGAGCACTGTGTTTTAGCAATATTGGATGTGTTGCAATTGTTTGTTCTACGATACATAACAGTGAAGTACTGGAAATTTGTTTTAGCAATATTGGATGTGTTATAATTATCTTCGTTTTTATTTGTTTGTATGTTGTAATTGTTTGTTCCACGATATGTTGAAAACTGGAAAGTGGTGCCTAAATTTCCGTTACGTCACGAGTACCACCCTAATGTTCGTTGATGAAATCAAGAACCGACATGGGGTTCGACGTATTACTCTATCCGTCCCAAAAAGATATTCTCTTTTTATTTTTCACATAGATTAAGAAAACATCATTTAATATTATTGAAAATGTACAATTTAACAATATATTTCCTAACCCTTTGATTTATTCAATATTTCACTTTAGTTATTTTTTATTATTGATTACTATGCACAATAAATGATGATATATTAGAAAACTAAAAATTAATTTAGAAAAGGGGAATATAATTTGGGATGAATAAAAAAGAAAGGGAGGAATATTTTTTTGGGACCAAGGGAGTGAGTTCCATTTAGACATCATACATCGGACACGTTATGACACCATATGGGTCATGTGGCGTGCATTGTTGCACGCCACATGGGCTATATGGCGCTATTGTGTACCTGATGTATAGTGTTAGATCAAAATTATGACGGGAGCACTAAATTGAGATTCTTAAACACATATGTGAGTTCTCTATTTGTCAGTAGTACAAAGTTTTCAATATACTGAAAATTTTTGGAGAGTGGGAGAGATTGGAGACGGAAAGAGTAAAACAAGCTGATTTGGGTACTGAGACGAGACGACGGATGGCCGAAATCTATATCGGGTAACAGTAAAAGGATGAGATTAGTCCGGCCCGTTGTTCTGCTTCCGGGAAGAACGTAGTAGCCCAAATCGATGTTGAACGCCAAGTTGTGAAATTAGGCCTACTGAAGTAAGCAAAATTCGTTGGTTAGTCCCATGTTCAGTAATCAAATGAATTTTGACGACTTAATTTTCATTTACTTTAATTTAGTCAATCATACATTATTTGGTTTGATTTTCTTTTTTAATTAAAATTAAATAATTATATATATATATATATATCTCTATTTCTCTATTTTAAGATTTTTATTTTTTATTTTTATAATAAAGGGACATAAAAGAGATGAATGTGTGGGTCGAACTATTCTAATTTCGATCAATTTAGTTTAGGAAAACAATACTTTTCGTTTTCATGTATCATTATTTTTTTCAACCTACCTAATTTGAACTGAATTGATTGAAATAGTGTGAATTTAGATTGAAATACTTTTTGTATTTCTTGAACGATTCTATACACATTTTTCTTTTAATGACAAAGGAGGTGGGGAGGATGTGACTCGAAGTGTGAATAGGACGATGGAACTTTTTTTTTTTTTTTTGATATAAGGGTGAGATAAGGGATAGGTAGATGTGGTTCAAACTCGTGACCTTTATCCGAAACGTAAATATCTAATAACTGTGCTACTTATTCGAACTATAACACATTAGATTTCTTCTTTTTCTTTCTTTTTTTTTTTTCAAACATAACGCAATAGGGCTTGATAAAGCAAGAAACAAATTTTGAGGGAAAAAAGTTCAATTCGGAGCTTCCAAGCTTGTTCTTTAGAGCTTTATTAAAAACTAGATTCTTTTCACATGTCTATTGCACAGATAGAATTATAATATATATTTTTATTAAAATTTACGTGTGAGTGTGGACATCATTTTATAAATAAAATACAATATATCATTTGTATTGAATAAAATTACGAATTGATATGTGAATTACAATTTACCATGAAATATTCGTAGTAAAATGTCTGAGTTTATAATTCTGGTCTCCTCCAAACTCGTCGTGCAAATTCACACGTCCAACCTATATAAAGTTGTAATAATTCGCAATCAAATAATTAGAGATGACAATTTGACCCACCAATCTATAAACCCATGGAGACATGCCTCTAAAATGATTGACTTGTCACGCCTAATCAAGGCAAAAGAAGGAGTATGAGACAATATTATCTGACCCGCTGTGGGTTCAAAGCGGGTGCGAGTCAGGTTAGATCCACACCATAGACTGGTGACCCACCAGACTTTTTTATTTTTAATACATTTATTTAGAAAAATGTGTAGAAATTATTAAAGATGACAATTTGACTAAATTGACTATTAAATCCATGGTAGTTTATTTTTATTTTTTTATTATGTTATTTTTTCGAAAGAATTTTTCTATTGCGTTGAAAGAATTATATTATTATATTAGTTAATCTTGAAAACTTTAAAATTTTAAATAAAGGTTTTGTTTTATTCTATGTTCATCAATTAGAATGCGTTGTACATAATATTAATTGAAAGGGAAAAAATTCATGAGTCCTTTTATGGGTCATGGTGGCGTCTCAACCTGTCTTATGACCCGACTTGTCTTGACCCGCCATATAAATTTATAGGTTTTGAGTGGGTCTAGGTGACTTCAAGACTGATGGGGCGGGTCCATAGTATAGCTAACCCGTCCTATTTCTATCGCTATAAATAATCATATCACAATCAACTATTGCAACTATAAGTTCAGTCTCTCACACCAGTGTGTTGTACAGGAAGACTAATTTTCAAAAAAAGTTCAATAATAATGAATAATAAAATACAAGACAAATACGCCTTATCCGATTTGCATAACAAAAATAATAAATATACAATTTTAATTTAGTATTTGACTCATTAAATTAATGTTTTATTAATACTATATTAATAGTTACCTGCTTATGTACTCAATCAATGTTTTACTATATTTCACTTTTAAATCATCTAACTTATTTAATATTATTAGTTAACAGTCTAATAATATGTATCGAGCATGTACATACTCGTATTCACTCTATATTCATTTAGATAAAAATTTTCATACTCATAAGAAAGTACTCTCTCGACGCATCATTTCTTTGAGTAAAATTCAAAATCGATAGTTATAATTAAAATGTTAAATAGGGATATACTTGTAAAGAAATGTAAGTTAGACTTTTTAATATAAATGGGCCGTATATGTAGGACATCTTAAAAAAATAAGATTAGGTAATCACAATAGAGGGGTTATTTTTTTATGTAGTTCATTTTCTTCCTGTGGATATCTTGTCTCTTTGTTCACAAAATTTTCGCTAAAATTCATTATTATCTTTGTAAAATAAAAATATCGATCAATTAGTATTCAACCCGTACGCTGCATGGGTAGTTAAATTCTCAATGTTTCATATAAAAAAATTTATTACAGAAATTGCAAAAAATAATAAATAGTCACAATAATAATTAAATCAAATGAAATAACAACATGAATTCAGTTGATACTTAAAATGCTTCACATCTATGGAAAAAAAGACTAAAAAATAAACTGAAATGAAATAACATGAATTCAATCGATATTTTGAAGGCTTCAGATCTATAGAGAAAAAACTAAAAAATAAGTTTTTTGCATTCTCTACAACCTAATCGCCGCAACATAAATAATATAGAAACAAAAATTAAACAAATAGTCACAAAGATTTTTAAATTAAATCATAGATATCAAAAAAATAAATTTTAGCTATATTTTATTATAATATGATTATATTATGTATCTTTAGCTATTGGTGTGACGCAAATAAATCGATTTTATTGCACAAAAAAGAAGAATAAATAAATCAGTTGATTTGCTCTAAGTTATTCTGAACTTAGTTTTTATTTATAATATAAGTTATTTTGAAATATATTTCTAAATTATTTTGAAATAAATTTTTGTTTCGATATTATCAAAGATTCTGTAAAGGAAATTTTGAAAATCAAATAAACATAAATAATAAATAAATAGAGATAATATCAGACATCATGATGATGTCAGCAAAAGAGCGGGAAAATTACAATTGAGAATCTAAATCTAATTGAAAAGTGTTGTATTATATATGATATGATATGATATGATTAAAAATTTATTAAATCAAAGTCAACTACATATCTTCCACCAAAAAAAAAAAAATAATAATAATAATAATAATATTTTTTCACACTTCCCAACAACCTTTCTTTACATTACTACCGTGTAGTGCTTTATATGTGATTTTAGAACATTTAAAGCATGTGATAAAGTACTAAAAGACAAGGGAAAATAAAGGCATTATTTCTAAAATTTTGCCTAGACAGATTTGCTCATTGGTGTCATGATCAGCCGAAGGATCTTAGCGTCTCCTTTATGCACCTGAGTTTTTTTTTTTTTTTTTTAATTTGTATTTTTTTGATACAAAGGCACTGAGAGGGCCATATATATGATATTCAAACTCGAGAACTCCCAGTAAAGAGTTGAGTCTTTAACCACTTGACCAGACTAACCCATTGATCCCAAATATTCCCGAGTTAACTAGTCGTAGCAAAAAGGACAATGGCAGCCAACAATGTAAATATACATGGTGAGATCTTAATATATCTTGTTAAATTAATGCACTGTAATTTATTTGCGTTGTAAGGTTTCCACATATTATGACCCAAAAAAAATGATGGGTCAACTCAATTTATAAATTGCTTACTGTATATATTTTTAATATAATTGTGGGTCGGTCTTCACATATTTTGACACTATTCTACCTTCTTTTTTTTTTTTTTTTTGGAAAGACAATCTTATTCATTAGCAGAATCAAGAAAAAGTACATCTTCAATCATCGTAGGAAGCAAATTAAAACATATATTAGGACATGACAGATAACCAGCCGCTCAAGCAAATTGGTTCGCAGATCTCCTAACACAATTAAACTTTATGCCAACGAGTTCTAAAGCCAAACATTTACAATCATCCAAAATCAAACTAATAGGAGATGAATTAGAACGAAGGGCTTGGTAGACAACTGGTGCATCCATTTCCACCATTACCCGAGTGTGATTCAAATCCTTGATCCAAGCTAGAGCCTCTCAGACCCCATAAGTTCAGCCCATTTTGGTTCAAAAGCACCTCCTGTCTTCACGACCTTAGCACCTAAGAAGGATCTTTCTGCGCTCTTAGCACCATCCCAAATCCAACCAAATTCTAATGAGGGAACAGAGCGGCATCCACGTTCATCTTTAATGTTCCAGCAACCGGGCGTCTCCAGTTATCAATGCTAGCCGAGGGAGCAGCATGACTATGAGAATGGGTTACTCGAGCCTCATGCCATTGATTAAGAAGAGTGTTGGCCAATGATGTAACCTTAAGAGGCATTAGTGATCTTCCTTGCCAAACCGCTTCATTACACGACGCTCTTCCGATCTGCCAAACAAAGCATAGCCATCGACTCTCTCCCCGCTTGATCAATTCGGCCAAGAGCAAGCAACAGCCAATCCTTGAAATTTTGTGCATTGCTACGGTGAAAATCCACATCCGATGCCGTCCACACCCGCCGAGCAAAAGGGTAGTCAACAATACAGTGCAAAGTAGTCTCCTCCGAAACCAGACAGACTGGACATAGACTTCCTACATTAGCATGTCTAACACGAAGCTGATCCAAAGTGGGGAGGACATCCGATGAAGCACGGCAAAGAAAATTCTTGATTTTTGGTGGCACCTTCAAATTCCAGATTAAATTCCAAAGCTGATTAACTGGAAGGATGTGTTCACCAAACTTCACATGATAGCCAAACGATAAGCACTTTTAACCTTGTACGACCCTTTGACATCATGTTTCCAAAACAGATCGGAAGAGCACACGTCTGTCTCATGCCAAGCGGAATCTGCAAAATAAATGCCTTATCTCGTGCATTAAAAACATCATCAATGACCTCGATATCCCACGCACGAGCATCAGGTATCATGAACTGATTAACGGTAACATTCTTCCCATCTGGAATCACAGGGAAGGAAATAGAGCCGTCCTCATTATCAAGCAACTATGGATCTCGCCACTCCTACATTGCACCCACTACCAATTCTAAACCTTGTACATTTCCTAAGGAGAAATTGACTTGTCATAATGCTGCGCTAGACATAACTGGGATTATACCCTACTTTTGCCTAAAGGAAATCAGAGTGAGGAAAATAACGAGCTTTGAACACCCTGGTAACAAGCGAGTGAGGGTCGACTAAAAATTTGCAGCCTTATTTCCCCAATAAAGCCATGTTCATTTCATGCAACTACTTAGAACCCAACCCCCCCCCCCGGGTGTTTGGGATAACGACACTGCTCTACTTATTTCAAAAGAAACGTGGACTATCTTCTCGTGATTATTAAATTAAAATTCAAAAATTTACATTAATGGGTAGTTAGTAGCGATATAGGAATTCTATTTTTAGCAATCATCAATGATGCTTTGCTCACTCAACACTGATGGGAAGGCACTGACATTATCAATGAAATTTTATTTAATTTAATTTCTAATATTATCTGTTTTTGTTTTCATATATAAATATACTTATAACTACTCCATATATATATGTGTGTGTGTACGGTTTAACAACTTTTCTATTTTTCATTACCATCAAATCGTCAACATTCAATTTTTCCCCCTTATGAAATGAAATTCGATCCGCTAGCTTCTGGATGCGGTAGAGTTATGGGATTATGTCTAAGGAAATATATATTTCTCTCTTAAATAGACGATTTGAATCTTTATTTTGGAGCCAAATTATCACAAAATTGTAAGTTTTATGTATTCCTTGATTTGACAATTGTTTAGTCACATTCACATTTCAAATCTATTTAAACTTCCACTACTCATTCTATATTGCTCCTGATCATTATAATTTAGATGTATTTATTTTATTTTATTTTATTTTATATTTTGTGGGGGGCGGGGGTGGTGGGGAGGATAGTCGAATTTGTCATTGGTTCTTTAGCAACACTATATTTATCATGGAAAGATTTTATTTATATATTGGTAGATATAAAAGGTTGGCCGAGTAATACAATTTCTTAACATTATGAGATTTTCACATGTTACGATGTATATATACCTCACATGTTTTATCTTGGCGTCAATGTAATTGTTAGGAATCTTTTTAGCAGTATAAGGTGTTCACATGTTATGGCATATAGAGTTCTCCTTATTACTTACAAATAAACGTGACTTGCCTAATTCTTCGGGCTTATCATTATTCAAATTCAAATTATAAAACTTTTATGTTTTACATAATTAGAAGCGATAAAAATGAAAAGGGTAAATTTCACTAAAGCTCTCCAATCTTTGTAAAAAGTAACAATTTGATTCATAACCATTTTTAAAGGATATAGGTCCCTAATCTTTCAAAAGTATGCACAAAAGGTCTTTATATGCTATTTTTTGTCAATTTTCGTTGTTCACTTTTTCTATAAAGACAATTTTACTATTAAATTAAGAAAATAAGAACACAAAATTTTTAAAAATTTATTTTGATCTTTCTAATGCTTTCTCTTTCACACACTTATATATATTTATTTGTATATCATTTTTACATTCACTCGCTTAATGTAAGCTATACAAACACATTAATCAATATATTATCTTTTTCATTCACTAAAAATGGGAAGTAAATCCCGTTTTTTTACCAATAATTCAAACCTTCAATTTTTTGTAAGAAAAATTCATACATTTTTAATCGTTCTAATTTTTATAACTTGAATATTAATCATATCTCAATTTCATTACTTGTTTAGGTTTCAATTTCAGAGAGTTCATTGCCCAAAATTAACTATAACACTAGTGGCAGTGGTGATCTTAGATAAATAAATGGAAAAAATAACATATTGATCAATGTATATGTATAGCTTGTGTTAAGTAGGTGAATGAAAAAATGATATACAGATGAGTATATATAAGTGTGTGAAAGATAAAGCGGTAGAGAGATTAAAATAATTTTTTAAAATTTTTGTGTTCTTATTTTTTTAAATTTAAATAAAAAGTAACGTTTTCTTTATGGAAGTGAATAATGAAAATTGACAAAAAATAGTATGTAGGGACTTTTGTGTATATTTTTGAAAAGGTTGGAGACCTACATCTTAAAAAAAGTTATGGATGAAATTGTTACTTTTTACAAAAGTTGAGGACTTTTTGTGAAATTTACCCTAATGTAAATATAAGACATCTGTTATTATGTTAATTAATTAATAATATGGACCGAGTTTATCGGTGTAAGGTGAAAACTTACTAATTACCTAAACACAAAATGGTAAGTAATTTCCTTAAACACACTAAAAAGATTAAGTGTGACGCTTCATCTTGCTTCTTAATTAGAACATTAGTCATGAATGATAAGGAGAAAATCAAAACAATTATTTATGCACAATAGGAATTAGTCATAACTAAAAAAACGTAATTAGTCGGTCAAAAAAAAAAGAGTAATTAGCTAAAGGTAAAAAGAAAAAAAAGACAATGTTCGTTAAAATGTGCGTCACATATAATATTGACATCTACTGTGAAGATATGACATAAAAACGTGCCAAATACTTTCAAGTCTACGTCAAAAGAAATCTCCAAAGCCGTCCCTCCCAATAAATCGGGTCGTCTTGTACTAAGCTGTACGGTAAAGATTTGATGACATTAACAAGTTGGTAAAATGTTGAGATTCGAATAAATAAACTAACAAGAAAATCTTCCAAACGAACTCTTCTAAATTATTATAAAGATATAATAATAACTAGGCGCTAGCCTATTTGTCACGAAATATTTAGTAGTAAATTATCCACAATGTCAAAAACTTTGTTTCCATATATCAAACATGTAACAAAATGTAAGGAAAATTGACAGCATCTCTAATTCATACATAATCCAATGTCGGATTTTAATCTACGCCAAACAGAGTCTTATTATTTATGGATAGAAACAGACTTACACACGAGGTAACGTTGACAGTGGGACCCCCCAAAATTTGACCAAGTGGGGCATTGTCTGTTCACATTTTTTGGAAAACCTCCACGGTCACCACCTTTCTCACTGAACCCTTCTGCAAGTATAAAAACCATCAGATTTTTACACCACTTTATACATCAAATTCATCAACAAACCCTCTCTCTGTCTCTCAAAAATCACCATGTCTCTGCAGAATTACCAGTCTCTACAAAAACTTCAAGTTCAACCATTACCGGCTCTCCCCCTTCCCCTTCCTCAACCGTTAATGATTCCTACTGCTTGTGTGAGCACTTCTACGGTTGACGTGGCTTATTCATCTTATGCTTCACTTTCAGGGACAGCTTCCAGAAAGGTAGCGCCCGGAAAGTCAAAGTCATCAGTTAAAAGCGCTTCCATTTCCAAGGACCGCCACAAGAAGGTAGAAGGCCGGAGCCGCCGTGTGAGGATGCCGGCGACGTGTGCCACCCGTATCTACCAACTCACTAGAGAATTGGGTCTCAAGTCTGATGGACACACCATTGAGTGGCTCCTCCACCAGGCCGAACCGGCCATCATTGCCTCCACAGGTACCGGTGTCAAACCTGACATTCCGGCAATCCCGGTTGCTGCCGCGCAGCGGGCCGTGCCGGAGCCGGTGACTAGCGTTCTGGACCAGCTTGTTCCTACAGTTCCAATGGTTTTCGGGAGATGGTGGAAGGAGGTGGAGGTGGTGGTGGTGGTTTGATGGAGCCGGTGGATATGGGTTTTGAATTGTCTCCAGCGATGTACAATGAGATAATGCCGTACGCCGCTCTGCTCCTCCACCCGACGGCGGTGGAGCTGGAGAATGTGGGTTTCCAGGGAATCTGATCCATCTAGTGTGGGCGCCGTTACCGCCGTACTTTGCTTTAAGAATTTTAATAATTAATTGGGATTTATGAATATATATTTATTGTTACCTTCTCGCGTGTTTGTTCCGAGCTATGTATGACAGTGGTCGTTGTTAGGTGGTGTGAAAATTTGAGGAACTTTTTCTTGAAATCAGTGTATTTCATTTATTGTGCTAGGTAGATACGAACAAGAAACACTCGAGGGGGTATATCTGTGAAGGGTTTTAGGTCGAAATTCACGAAGAAAGATGGACTGATGAAAATTTGAAACAAAACGTTATTGGGGAAGAATTAAGAAGCTGGTTGAGGCTAATATTTAATTAAATGCCGCAAACGTTAATCATTTGAGAGAATTAACTAATGGAACAGTAGTATATGGCCTACAAAATCTAATAACCATCACATCTACACTCTATTCATTCACAGGTAAGATTGGGGAGTGAGAAAATGATTGGAATTTGCTCATAAACGTTGAGGTTGGTGCAGGTGAAATTTGATTCATGACTGGACCACAACATGGAAATGGAAATAAGCAATTGGCGCAAAAAGACCCTAACGTTTGATGTTGTTATGTAAAAGGACCTTATTGTTTTCACTTTAGCAAATTAGACCTCAACCTATCATTATTCATGCGGAAATGGACCTTATCGTTTTTGTTTTGGCAAATTAGACCCTAACCTATCACTATTCATGCGGCAAAGGACCATCCTTCTCTTTCGGTCAAAACTCTCATTAACTCGTGCATATTCTTCCACATCTAGTAGCTTGATAATGATATTTATATCTTTTAAAAATTATAATATGTTTTTTCCACCTCTTATAATAGCATATCGAATTATTATTGTTGTTATTTATTATTATCATTATCATCTTTTGATATATTAAAACTCAGTATTGATTTACCGTTAGATTTTTAGCCGTATTAGGAGATGATATGGCATGTCAAATAGTACATATCTAACACATCACATAAACGTCTGGTAGCATATCATTTTCATATTTGAACCCCATGATTTATAAAAATTAACATAGATGAACCTCAAATATGCCGCCAGACGTTTATGTGATGTGTTAAATATGTACTATTTGACACGTCATATTATTTCCTAATACGACTAAATATCTAGTGGTAAATCAATACTGAGTTTTAATATATCAAAAGATGATAATTATAATAATAAATAATAATTATTAGATATGATATTATAAGATATGAAAAAATATATTGTAATTTTTAAAAGATATAAATATCATTGTCAAGAGATCGGAAGAGTGTGGAAGAATATGCACGAGTTAATGAGAGTTTCGACCGAAAGAGACGGAGGGTCATTTGCTGCTTGAATAGTGATAGGTTATGGTTTAATTTGCCAAGACAAAAAAGATAGGGTCATTTTCTGCATGAACAGTGATAGGTTGAGGTCTAATTGCCAAAGTGAAAACGATATAGTCTTTTTGCACAATAAGCTCAAACGATAAGGTCATTTTGCGCCAATTACCCAAATGAAATCCCTACAAGGTAGTGTTGTGGTCCTGTACTCCGATCCATGGTATTCTTCACCTAGGATTAGGAAACACCATCTCAAAGTTTAAAAATATATCCAAAAAGATTCTAGAATGTATATATATATAAAAGATTTTGAGGTTGTCTTATTTAATTTTACGTTGATAATATTATAAAGTGACATCTCTTTATCAGATGTGTGATTATTTATGTTTATCTTGAAGACAGTAGTCTTGATCGCTGGTGGTGCATGGTGTTCAAATGCGTGTATTGGTACTGACGTGTGGCATTGGTAGTTCAAGGAACCTAGCTAACTTTTAGATGAGAAATATTCATCATGACTACAACAAAACAAAACGTAAGTCGGACGTGGAAATCAACTTGTTAGATGTTTCATCTTGCTATAGAACAGCATACATATATGTGTGTGTTTTGGTTCGGGGTAGTTAACTGTAATATATATTTTTGGTTTGGGGTAGTAACCCGTTATAATTATTGAAGAGTAAAATACAGGTTCAAATTATATAGTAAGTTAAGTATTCATATATTGGAAGCACGTGTAAATAGCTTTTTTAACTAGGGCCACGACGGCATCTGAAAGCCGAATTGTACCATACGGTAAAGATTTGATGACGTTAACATCAAGTAAAAAGCATGAGCGAGTCTTAATGGCCGCATTTCTAAAATTGGATACGTAACCGCCATTTGTCAAATAGTGTGTAGCTAATCATAATTGACTAATAAAATTAGCAATAATTTTTAAAACTAAAATTTATTATATCAGAACTTAATTCTCTAGATATTTATATAAAGGAGATAGGAGAATGCATTATGAGAATATAAACAAATATTATTAAGAAGTGTGAAGTTTTATTTTATTTTTTTATTTTTTAAAAAATATGTGATTGATATTAATTTAGTAATTTTTTTATTTTTGACAAAGCTCTAGATAACAAGCGCTCTCAGGATTCTACCAAGTATGTGCCAAGTACATAATCGAGAAGTATACATAATTAAGAAGCAGACATTATATTAAAAAAAAAAAAAAAAGATGCTACCAAGCATCGACCAAATATTTTTTAGAGAATGCGCAGCCACCCCAAACCCATTTAGGAAAAAAAATCAGGTACTTCCAAAAGCCAAAACAACTCACATGTAGGATTTGGAGTCTTTTTAATGATAAATTGGGGCCTCTTAGACCACATGTGGGTTAAATGTTGATTGGTATACAAGGCTCAGTACGAGAATTTTGTTCACCCATTTGAATTAATTAATCAAAATAACACGTGTCAACAGCCCGAGAAAATTCATGTACGCAACCTAAACTTACCTATAAATATCGAAAAATAATATACTACTCTGTTAGTTCACCGATTGACGAAATTATAAAAAAGAGTTAGAGGATAAAACTGTAATTCAAATTCTTAACTTATTTAGTATTTAGATTTTTAAGAATAAAATTGTCAACTAGTGAATTAGAAGAGATGTATATCATTACTCATAAAAATCAGCATAGCAAACTAAGGAAGACGCGCACACTCACTCCTCTCCCTCTCTCTCTTTGAAACTGGAAGAATACAATCATGGTTCTGCAGAATTTCTCCTCGACCCCTGAATTCTCTCTCTCTGCGCCCTTACCCCTCCGCTTCCCTCTCCTCTACCCCTCTCCGGCGTCCGTGATCACTACTGATTTCATCGTCCACCCCAACTCCACTCCTCTTTCTGCTTCTGATCATGCTCAATCATCAAGACATGTGAGAGGAAAACCCAGTGGCTCATTAGCTCCAACCAAGGACCGCCATGTGAAGGTCAACGGCAGGAGCCGCCGCGTGAGGATGCCGGCTGCATGTGCCGCCCGCATCTATCAACTGACCAGGGAATTGGGTCTCAAGTCCGATGGAGACACCATCCAGTGGCTCCTCCAGAAGGCCGAGCCGGCCATCTTTGCCGCCACCGGAACTGGTATTATCCCAAAAAAGTGTGTTACTGTCAGCACTGCTACTGGGGCTCTGAATTCTGTCCCGTCTCCAGCGAACATGGTGTTTGGCCGGCCGGTGGATGGTATGGTGTCTCCGCCGCAGCCGCCGCCGGAAATGGGCCGGTGGGAGTTGCCTCCGTTGATGTTCTATGAACTGCAGTTTGCAGCACGGCTCCTTCAACGGAGCGAGGAGGAAGCTAGCCGGGACTATGGATTTCTTGGAAACTAATTTTTAGTTTCCCTTCTGTACTCTTCAATAATTACAGTTCTTCTGTCTCATTTAGCTTTCTTGCATCTTTAATTCTGTTTATTTCGATTTGGCTGTTTTTTTATTTTTTTTCTTTTTTTGTGTAATCTGTAAAACATATATGAATGACTATCAAGAAAATTGTTGAAACCTACGTGTTCATTTTGTAGTACGTACATACAAATCGGAGCGCGAAATAGTACGTTTTTAAAGTCTTGGGATTGAAGTTTCTCATCCCATGAGAAAAGGCAAGCTAGCTAGAGACGTGAAACAAAACGTGACCATGCTTGGATGAAATTATCCTTAACACAATATATATGTAGTACTAGATAGTACTGGTTACTGTAAAATTTGAAAGAAATAATGTAAAATAATGGCCTGCGAAATCCCATTATAACCATAAAACATCTGAGATTATTCAGGTAGCTTATATATGTTAATTATGAAATATATCCCATGCAATATCATTACTCCACCGCCGGCCGGTTAGGAGGTGGGAAGAAGAAGCCATGATAAACAGAAGGGGTAGATAGGGGTTGGGATTGGGATGGGGTGGTGGTATGCATAATGCATGCATGCACTGGGCTTGACGGGTGGCATTGGTGGTTTGAGACAACGTAAGATGAGAGCAATGACATATCAAAACAAGACGAAACCATCCCATGTCTTTATTAGGGAAAATTTATCCACACCGCAACTTTCGATGCCTACACTGCGTTTTCATTACACCGTAGATAGTTCAGTTCGATGTAATAAATGTTCTCATGAACATATACATTTTTATGTATATATGTAATATTCGTTTTCTAAGAGATCACTAGCTTGTTCTAAACGAAGATATTTGTTTGCTAGTCTAAAAACTTTTAATTGATACCAGCCTTTTTCTCACTTATTAGAAGACTTGTTCTAACAACGGAATTTTTAAAATAAAAGCATCACTGGTGCAGTATGCAAAACTTGGGCCAGTATATATGGTTTTTTTTTTTGTGAAAACTGATTTTTTTGGGTGAATGTAATTGCAAAGTAAAGAACAATTATGAATATAAGTGTAAAATTATTCCAATGAGGAATATGTTGTTGAAATTGAGTTCGTCGGGAATTGATTTTGAAAAAATAAATGCAATCGGGGAGACCTTTTCTCCAATTTAACCCATATTTAATCAAAAAATGTTAGTGTCCGTTTTGACAGTCATTTAAATGAAATCCTATTATATAATTAAAATTATTGATGTCAAATAAACTACTAATGCCGAAGCGTCGTGTATATAAATTTAATTTAACTTATAGCATGCCATTTAAGTCATTGCAACCCAACCCCCCCC
>CAVNYN010222473.1:70709-115824 GCA_963692815.1 Nyctanthes arbor-tristis
CCCCCCCCCCCCAAAAAAAAAAAAAAAACCCAACATTTCAACAGATGAACAGTGTTGGTCCACATTTAACCGTTGGCAGCGAAAATGCAAAAGGATGCAAGGCTGGGGATCTATGCTGCAATTTACCCGAAGATGTTAATGATTTGTGAATACGGTTACAATGTATAAGTATAGCGTCGTGTGTATTACGAGTCCCGCTATAAAGAGTATTAATCTCCCCTTAAAAAGAGTACACTCTTGTGTGCCTACATCTAATTGAGACTTGGGGGGCTTAAGAATTCCTTAAGCTCCAATCACATGTAGCTACACAGGAGGTGTACTCTATTTAAAAGAAGAGTAACACTCTCCTTAGAAAATTTGGTATTATAACGAAGATGAGCATCTATTGTCGTGGGATGATTAGTCCGTCCAGCGAGGCTAGGTTACTTAATTTTCAGCAAGTAAACTCGATTACTGCAAAATTCTTGGAGCAACTTTTTCAAGATATTATGATGTTTTTCACAAAGATAAATTATGAAAAATATGATGGTAATCAATTAAATGATCTGCATGCAATAAAGAACCTGAAACACAATGGGTACACACAGAGTATAGAGACACCATAAATCATCTAACAAAAGTACGAACAACTCTAGAGAGGCACGTTTTTATAACATAACATGAAAAAGTAATATGGTTCTTAGTAAATTTGTTATTTTATTGGCTATCTATGACAAATACTATTTGTACATATTTTGTGTACAAAATTTGTAGACATTCCTCCGTGTATTTACTTCAATGTCCTTAGCCCCATGAAAAATTTTGGGGTGTGCATAAATTCATAGATGTGTATACAATTTTGTACACTTATTCTTCATATATACAAATACCAATTCTCAGTTGCTTATATGCAAGTGATGGGTTTAAACACCCACGAACAACCAATTAAGGATATGACCAAATAAATATATATCACTAATTCATGTTAAATAAACATGTGTCGGTGTAATTATTGATTGATACAAATAATATCAGCATAACTTTGGTACTTACATTAAGGAAAAACATAAACACAACTATATCTTGTTACTGCGCTTGTTCTGATGTTCCGTATGCTAGAATGCTCCTTGAGAAAACCAGAAATTATGAGAACATTTGCTTGCAGGAGAATCCTCCCTGTGCTTCTTCTTAAGTTCCATAGCATTTCTCCTTAGAAATCACTTCGAAGCTGATCTGTTCAACGAAAAACAAGTTTTACACGAATGCCTTGGAATACAGAAGCCTCGTTAGTATAGAAATAAATTGCTTCCTATGAACAAAAGAGAAGTTACCTTCCCGAGGATAGATCGAGTTGTAGTGTACCTCAGCCCAAAAACTCAAACATACAACTGCAAGAGAATCCGAGAAAAACCGGATGGTTCATATAACTTCAAAACATCATAGAAACATGTTTGCAACTTGGTGAAATAAGCAAAACCAGATGTCCTAAACCTAATACATGGTATTGATAATGCAATCCTAAAACTAAGGAATTAATAACATACTAGCCAGCGATTGGTGGAGTTCCATGCCGGGTTATTAATTATTCTAGTTTTTGAAAGTGAAGAAGCGTTTTATTAGGATATTACAAAACTCAGTTGTCCTTATCCCTCACCTCACCTTTAGCTATATGCCTTTATTCTGTTGTCGTGTCAACTGTCAAGAATCAAAGATCGGAAGAGCACACGTACCTCTTCCAGATTTTTGTTTCTTGGGAAGAATCTCAATGTAACACGTGTCTTGAAAAGAAGTTATCACAAGAATTTTTACACCGTACTGCAGTAACAGAACATGGATAAGGGTCAGTTCCACTAACAGATAAAACTTCAGTGCAGCAAACATAAGGAATGATTAAGATATGGGAATCAATACCGAATCAGCGATCTCCTGAAGGGTGACATGATCGCCCCACTCTCCCCTCCTTGTTCATTATTAGATATATTGAAAAGAAAACATTTAATTGAACACACAGACCTTTAAAGAGAAATGAAATTTACTAAAATAATAATGAAACAAGCCAAAGACTTCTTTAGTACCTGGACATCCTCTCAAGATAGTCACTATATTCCATGGGAACGTACCCCTTATACATTTCTGGATACGCTTTAAGCTGACAATCCAACATGTTGAAAGAGGTCAGCATTTAGATAAACTGCATAAAATGAACCTGAACAAGCAGCAAGGGGGCAAAATTTGAAAGAAAAATTTGCAGGAGGACAATTTCATTAGATAACCATTACAACCTGGTTAACAACTTGCTGTCTCACAAATATGTGGTGCTCAGGCATCTGATACAGTTGATCTGATAAAGCACGGAACTGACGAAAAAAGGGATAAATAAGGGAAAGAGGAAATAAATAAAAGGTTAAATAGTTCAAAAGATAAAAAAGACTAAAAACTTTCCAACACTAGCTACTGAGGAGACAATAGTACTTAACTTCCCCGGAAGATACTAAACAAAAGAAAGGTAGATACCATACAAAGATCAAAACATATAAGAGTGCCCACAGCAGCCAGTAAAATTGACAATCACCCGTAGAAATGGATATCACCTACCAAGATAATTAATCACCTCTAAATGTTCTAAGATAAAACCTAAGAGACATTCGCATATTTTATCTCAGGGATAACATGCACATTTTCCACGCTCTTGAGAGGTTTTAGTACAGATTTACTTGAACTGCCTATGCCAACAGGTCTACTAGTAATTATGCATTGGGAGGGAAACCACCAAATTAATACCATACCTATCCACCACGATACAATTCATTAAGAATATAACTCCAAAAACAAAATTCTCTCAACCTTTTCTCCCCAATACTAAGAGAACATCTAGGCCAAATATAGAAGTATTGTCACGTCGAGAAAGATCAAAAGCATTTTTCATTGAATAAAATTTGTCAATTACACGCATACATGTTTTTTTGTACAAAACAGAGGGGTTCATTTCTGGATTACAAATACAATAATTTGCAATAACCCCCCCCCCCAACCAACCCAAACAAAAAAAAATAATAATAATTATAAGAGGAAGAAAGAGTCGCAACTTGCAAGGGTCAAGCCTGAAACTTATGGAATATTGACCACCCTCATTTTCTTAAAAGAGAGATGAAAACCTAGCAAGTCCTCGGTATTTTCTACATTGTAACACGGATGAGTCCTGATTTTCTTTGCTTTCATAACTTCAGTAAAAACTTGACAACTTGAAGAAGTACAGATATCACTATTATATAAAAAGCTGAACTCCCATTTTACTGTTCAATTAACAGTAAAATTGGAATGACACTGTTTCGGTCACCTCGGTGTTAAAACATCTTCATTTTTGGCCCCTTTTTTGGATTTCCCCATTTTACCCTTGGTATATATGGTTGAGGAAATAGATCTGGCATCATTTGCCCGAGGTCTCTTGTGCATCATCGTTCACACTTTTCTCCTGTTCTTTCATCTCTTTCTCCTGAACCTTCCTTTTCTCTAACTAATAATATTTTCTTCTTTTGATTGGGGTTTCTGCTTGTTCGATCGTTGCATGTTGTGAAGGGTTTCGGGTTCCTATAGTCATCAATTACAGGTAATTTTTTCATTTTGTTTTGTTCTCTTTTTTCCATTATTTTCAGTTCTAATTTGTGCATTTTGCTTTGATTTTTCTACTTGAGTTATCTTTCGTTCTGATATTGGGCTTCTCCAATTCAGTCCCCTTTCCGTTTGTGTTGTTCGTCTCTTAAAGATATGATGTTTCTACAGCCATAGATGTATTACTATGATTTAATCATTGTCTTCAATTAATCACATAATAGAAATGTTAATCGCATAAGAAGAACTTTGAAAGACCAAGAGATTCAGTGAGAGACCCTTTTCTTTTTTAATTTTCTTTTCCTTAACGACTGAAAGTTCGTATATTTCCGGTGAGGAATGGTGGTTAACTGGAAGCATGGTGCTGGATTGGAAGTGTCTATTGCTGATATCCTAGAACTGTTTGCAGTATGGGAATTTGCCTTTTAGTGTTTTTATTTTATTCAATGTTGCGTTTGAAACTTCGTTTAATGGTGATAGTATAGTTGTGCCATAGTTGATATCTTCTGTATAGTTGTTTGCATATTGATTGGGTTTGAAAGTATTAATAAATTTATAAGTATATTTCAGGTCCAATTTAACTATTATGCCTTCTGCACAAATTCATTCTTCACATAGATCTTTACCAACTAATATTTGATTCACAACTTATAGGATTATCGGGTTACTCAAAAGAGATTCATTCTTGAATTGTGTAGCAATTTATGTTTAAAATTCTCATACATCCATACTACATCTGAAACCACTAGAATAGCTCAATTATACTTTAACCAGTCAAGGATAGTTTAGTGTCCTCTAATTATATGAAATTCCTTGCTTTTTTTAAGTGTTTCTTTTCTTTTCAACAGGATCTCCCTATTTTTGCTACTGGAGTAGGGCTAAACACATTCAATAAAGCATTTGTAAGGCTACTCTTATTTTTCACTTCTCCCGCTGTTGCTTGAGTTGAATTTGTGGGTTGTACTTGGGTTTAATATGTTTAAGCACGTGTAGGTATTGGTAATTTCCAAATTTTTTTCCCTATTGCTATTTACTGAGTTTCTAAGATTGATGGAGAACCAATCTTTGTTATATGTTTTCAATAGTGCAATGTGTTTCAGTAGGTATTGCATGTAGGCAAAAATGATTATTATGGAGGAAACTCCCTCAATTTGCTTCAGATAAAGATGCCCTTTCAACCTCCTAAAATATGGTGAAACTGAAATTTCCTGACCGTGTAATCCATGCGTAACAAATTAGTTCTTTTCCCCCCATTGGCACTTAGTTTTATACTGATGTGCCTTAATTGAAAACCGCCTTTTTTGCAATAGGTAACTTCTAATCAAGTACTTATCGCTATGCTCACTAGGAGACTTAGAGAGATAATGCTGCCATAAGTAATCTGGTTGAGTTCCAGTTACATTTGTGTTATTCATCTCTTGAAGGATTTCATCATGTCCCTATAGCCATTGATTACAGGTTTTTTTCTCCCCTTTATTTAAGACTGAAAAGTCTTGCATCTTTCTTCACTGATTTGCATTATCATTTAAACAGCTTTTTTTTCTTTTATTGTGGTTCTAATTTCGTAGTTCAGGTTCAATTTGAGCATTTGTTTGCTATTGCGGGTAAGATCTTGTTGCATTTTCTCAAATTAACCTTTCTTTGGGGTGAGTAGTATTGCTTTTTTTTTTTTTTTTAAATAATATTTTTCTATATCTTATTGACTATAGATTTGGTATTTACCAGTTGACAGAAGATCATGCTACCATTTATTTCTGATTTTTGTTTGTTAAATATCAATATGATACAGTGGAAGTCGATCGCATATCAACATCTCTAGCACATAACAATTTCCCCAGTAGGACTTCCATTTAACTTATTTATAATCGTCACTCGGATAGGTTCATTTGATTTATGTTGATTGCATTGTTTTTAATCTAAGGTAAGATAGTTGCTATAGTTAAGAGATTCTAAACTCTGAAAATTCAAAAGAGGCTAGAAGGAGAAGAACATTGCCTGTGGTTTTGAACGATCTGTATTAAGGTTTTTTTAGTATTGGTAAGATTTCAGTTTAAGGACCTGTCTGCAGTATAGGATTCAATAATCACAATGTATTTAGTAGTTCTATATTATATTCAATTTGAATTTTTCCGCTCCTAAAATTGTAAGATGTTTTGTTTTAAGGGATGTTAAATTAGTTTGAGAATTATATAATCCCATTCAAGGCTCTGTATTCTTGCAAGTTCTATGATGTAATAATGCTAAGGTTTCTTGATTATGCCACACTCAAGATATCTTGTCCTATGATTCTAAATCGTACTGGCTTTGCATTTGAGAGAAGCCATTTGAACATATCACGTAATCTTTTGAGTTAATTATTTCAAAGCACGTGTGCTCTTCCGATCTTGTTCAACCTAGCAACATATTGGATCAAACGAGTCCACTGAAATGTTTAACACCTTGAGTTTCGTTCAACCTTTTACCCGTGAGATGATTGTCAAGTCAAAATTTATTTCTCTCCGACTACTTGCAATTTCACTGCTGACGGTTCTCATTTTGCATTGCACCTTATAATTTTACCAGATACACTATCTATAAAATTACAATCATACAGTTAAAAATGATGTCAAATTTCCACCTATAAATTACCTAATTATTAAATTCTATGTATCTTATCATAAATCAACGCGCATCTCAGCAAAAATTTAACAAGTTTCGCGCAATGCACGTGCGAAAATAGCGAATAGAGAAAAAGGAAAAGAATTTTGCTTGCACATTCTTTTATCTAACAAATTATCTCGAAAGAATCCATAGAGAAAGAGATCTGCCATGCAAAAAAAAAAAAAAAAAGAAAAAGACAATCATTCCTCGGGAAGGATGGAAACATGGTAAAAGCAAAGTAATTCATCTATGCAAAAAAATAGGAAAAAGACAATCATCCCTAGGGTATCTTTTTCAGCCAATATCTTCAGAGATGATGTGTTTGCATCGGAAAGGACGGAGACAAAGTATTTCTTCTTTCCAGCAACTGGGCTTAGCACTAAGTAGGGCCTAGCACTAGCTACAACTGAAGCCATGGAACAGAGCAACATATACTCTCACTTGCTAAAGAACCAAGCCCAGACAGTACTTTGGTCAATCACCGCCATTTTACTATAGTACCAAACACTGACTCATAATTAAAATGACAAATTTTCAGTTTTTATCCTTCTACACGTAATATGTAATATATAGTTACACTTCTCCAGATAGAGTTTCACGTTGTTGACAACTTAAATTTAGTAACTTCCTAAGCCAGCAATTAACTTGCAACAGAAGGCCTAAGACAATTTTATGGAAAATGCACTATAATAGTAATTGAAGAAGGTGAGTTAACTAACTTGACAGTTTCCATCACCTTGAACTTTGTGCTCCACAAAGTCATATAACTGCAATCTGAAACCACAACACCAATCCAAAATCAAATACTGATCATAGTCTCCACCCATTAACTGATCAAGAAAGCAAGGTTATACATTTTGTCTGAGCGACAAATGCGAGAATAAATAAGTCACGTCCAAAATAATCCAAGTGAATCATAGATAATATGCAAGGAAAACGGACTTCCATGAAAACC
Source organism: Nyctanthes arbor-tristis (assembly GCA_963692815.1). Classification (NCBI taxonomy): domain Eukaryota; kingdom Viridiplantae; phylum Streptophyta; class Magnoliopsida; order Lamiales; family Oleaceae; genus Nyctanthes; species Nyctanthes arbor-tristis. Next base: position 77,893 of record CAVNYN010222473.1, read on the forward strand.
AAAACTAGGCCATATTGGATGAGAACTTGTAGTGCAAACCACAATAAACAATCCAGTGGTTAACATTTCAAGATACTAACGGCTTGTTCTCTTCATATTTTGTTTTTCACTGTTGTGTTCTTTTTCCCAGTTTTTTCCACTAAAGGAACTTAGTACGATGAAATGTCATTTTCAGTTTTCCTTACAAAATTTTTCCTTATTCTCAGTATACAAGTTTCCAACGTTTTGCACCCAAAAAAAAAAATGAGGGGGGGGGGGTAGACTGAAAACTGAAAACAGGCTCAAGGAAGCAAAGAGAACGTTGCCTAAAGCTTTGAGTATCATTTCAAGGGTTGGATGCCCGCTATCTTTGCATATGGGAATTTTGCTAATAATTATGTGGCCCTTTGAATTGAACCAGAAGAGAAAAAGAAATTATCGTGGCGATAACTAATTACCTTGAATAAAGAGGAAGATGAGGTTATGTGATTAAAATATCGTGACTCATCCAGTTCCAAATATGAAAAGCTTTACAAAAACAAGATTCAGATTGTTATCTTCCCCTCTCTGTGTGTATCTGTGCCAATTAAGTTGGCCGTTTAGAATCACCAGGAAACCTGCTCCAGCACATGGAATTTTTCCAGGGCGAATTGGGAAAAGAATATTACAGGAGATCCATGTGTTCGCACCCCCTCCCCCCTGGGGGGTTAACTGGCTAAACAAATCACATTTTTATTTGCAAGGGAATCTGTGAGAAAGAACATAGGAAAGAGGGAAAAGGGCTCCCAGTTTACAAGATCTGTCTATTATGCATTGGACATAACTTTACCCGAGTCTATGTGCAAGAAACAAGTGAATACCTATCCAGCAGCCTTTGATGGTCAGAATTTGCTTCATCAATAGAAGGCATGTCTTGGTTAATTCTCGGAACATGCTGTATAAAATGACAGAAAATTTAAATCATCATTTGAATCAGTTCTAACAACCAAAAATGCTGAGAAATTCCATGGATGAAAGGTATCAGTTTTTCATCTTTCCTTCTCTATGATACTGTGAACAGCTTGTCATGAGCTGCAGCACTATTGTATTATTTCAGGAAACATGTAATACAACAAAGAATAAAACCTACGTATTATTTCAGGAAACACGTGTGCATGTATAGAAACTGTAGAGATGATTTGACAGTATTTTGACTTGTACCCAGATTCAGGATTCAGAGGCCAAATATTTCACAAGGCAACTTCTCATATGGTAGCACTCTCTATATTCCTCTTTGGACAATATTAAATATGGAAACTTTCCAGTTAATGTATTCCTTTATGTAAGACTACTCATGTTATGGACCCAACCGGCTTTCAAATTAAATATATACATCTCCCCATTCAACCTTGGAATACCATATACAACATCTGTTGGCATCTTAAAAGAATTACATATCACAAAAAAGCTTTAAGACACAATCGTGAAAGTAAATGTGTGCTTTGTAGAACATAAAGCATCCAGTACACAGTACACACTTTGATGCGACATGGAAACTTTTGATGGACCCTATACTTACAGGAATTGGGATCATTTGTTGTAACCTCTTTTCCACTTCTCCATCAAGTTCGGATCCGTCTGCCATTCCCAAAGTACCGGAATGTTCTTGCAAATCATAAGATCTGTTCCCAGAACTAGAGCATAAACTTTTCGATCTCACCAGTCTCACCAAGGCCACCCTCATGTTCTGCAAATTTTGTCCATTTTATCTGATGTGTATTGTAGCAGAATTCAGCATATGATGGAACAGGAAGGAAAGTGGACGCAACATACCAAAACGATGGTTGCTTGAAGGACTATGGCCCAGGTCAACAGTACAGTCTTGGAAAGATTTTTCCCCATAATATGATAATTTGCAGGGCTCGGAAATTGATACTTGTGATATTTTTTCTTGAAGAAGACCTTGTCCATAGATCTCATCATTAGAAGAATTTTCACATTCTGTAGCACAATGGCCATCTCTAATGTATTGTTCGTGGGAGATTTCAACGTCATGTTGAGTATTGTACCCATGAAAATCATTACTGAAACTTTGATCCATGTTGAAGAAACTCCAAGGAGCAACATCTGATCCCGGCTCATACATTATTACTTCTTCAGTAAGTTCTCATCAACCCAACATCTGTCTTTTTCCAAGAACCATATGGTGCTTACAAGTAAACCTGCAAAACCAACTCACAGATAGATTTTGGGTAGGGCGGGTGGGAAAACATAATCACCTGGTCAGGAATAGAAAATATTTGTGAACAGTTTCTTTAGAAACATCATGGTTAACAAAACTGTAATAAACATGCAACTGGTTATCCCTTGGAAGTTAGACACCATAAAGGCAAGATATGACCTTTCTAAAGTGAATAGCATGAAGTTTAGATTCAGATCTATTAGCTTTCAAATAATTTTCTTCTGCATCGAGTAAAGAACATATATATGTACTTGCATGCATACGTACAAACATTTACACATACACATTTGTGCGTGTGTGTCTCTTCCGATCTAAAGAAAAATGTTGCGTGGCGGATAATTAGTATCATTTCAGAATGCTATTTGGTGATGACCCAAATAAATGGACACACAGTCAGCCAGGCACTCTATTAAAGAAGTCCATACTGAGATGGCGAGGTATCAGGGGTTCCGTTCAGCTACAATATTAAGGCTGGCAAAATCTTAACTAGGAAGAACTATGGAAAGACGCAATGCAGGAAATCTTGCATAAGAAACTAGCGTAGGAGACCTTATGCCTGAACAGTTTTGTGTGAAGGGTGGTGCTAACACCTTTTCTTTCTCTGTTTTAAGATAAAGCAGGACAAACATAAACAAAATGCATCTGGTCAATATCTCAAATAATTGTCCACGAATCTTTAATGCTGTTTATATCAGATACTAAAAAAGAGGCCTCGAGAAGAGTGTCTATGTTTATGCTCTTAGGTCAACTACTTTGATTACTACCAGATGGAAAAGGGCATCTAGAAAGCATTAAATGAATAAATCAAATCAAGTCTCCATGAGTGTGCCCCTACTTCAATAATTTTTCCACCAACTATTCCACAACGTCAAGTCTTTTTACAAAAAGAACATTCTCCCCAAAAAGCTTAGGCTTCTTTCAGTTTCAACCATTGCTAAATTAGATGAATTTCAAAATAGATAGTGATTTCTCAAAAAATCCTGATCATCAATGGATGCAATCCATATGGGATATATGTGGTACATCTTTACTCAAAATTACACTTAAAAAAATTAAATATTCTTAGGCTATAGGCAGAACAAAGAATATGACGCTCAAAGATGAAATTCATAAGAAAACAAATTCATTAAACATGTGAATTCCACTACATAGCAAAGCAGAATCATTGATCTCCAAATCTTTGGGCAATACAATGCTTAAATAAGTAATTTCTTTATCATAGAATCATTTCCCTGTAATTTTTGAACTTTCATTTTAGTTTTCAACCGTGAATAAGATTTCATATAAGCATTCGGGATAGTCCATATGCACATTCCATGACCACGAGGGAAAAAAATGCACACAGGTGAACGCTTGATTCTATCCCCCATATATTTATTATCCAACAATAACTCAGCTAAAATTTCAATCTTTTCACTTCTCCACCCCTAATAAATTATTTGGAATGTTTGATATTAAAAAACATCATATGCCATAGCGAAACACAAGTAAAACAAATCCTAGCAATCAGATAATAATAACGTTCACGAACTTAACTAGCATAGCAGCAGTGCAGATAACTTAAGTCTTGAAGATCAAAACTTTATCTTCAATATCTGCTTCCCATATGTACACTAGTTGATTCATGCTGCAATTCATTTGAAGGGGAGGGGGTTCAGAGGCTGCAACACAAAAATCAAACCAGTCCAGCAAAGAAACCTTACCTCCAATTGAGCGCTAGAAAAAAACTGAAATTATGGCCAAAACTGATCTGTATGAATTACATACAAGTATATATGGAGACCGGGGGATAATGGGAAGAAAAAGTGGGTAAAATTTTGATGGCTCTGGATGGGTTTCAATTTTGACATGCACAGTTTGGGTAAAGACATTCTGATTATTGAAAATCACACAGGGATTCGGCAAATTTGGAAAATGTGGCACCATTGGGTGTAATTCCATGATCAAATACAACGCACTTTATTAATGATTTGAATTCCGCCACTAATTGTAGAATAAATTACAGATAAGACTCCTCCAGTTTCTCAATATTACATAGGAACTCCTATGTTTTCATGAATCAAAGGAGAAGGTTCCTCAATAATAATCATTAACCCAAGGAGGGTTTCTCCGAAAAGGAATACATCATTGTTTGACGATCCTTCTCCAGAATTCAATACCACTTTATTCTTTCCCAATTCTGCAGTCGGTTTTTGCTTTTCATTGCTGAAAAAAGGGATTCTAAGTTTTTAGTAAAATAAAATAAAATTGCCACTTATTTGTAAAGCCCAATATTGATTCAATTCTTTGTGCTTTCTACTCATATATTTTGGATGACAATCATAAAAAGACTATTTGAAATAGAATAATTGAAGTGATTGCGTTTGTATTCTACATTGGTCGTGAAAATATTGACATGTGTCATTACTCAATTATCATTCTATAATACTCGGTTGAGTTAATTATATGAAATATCACTAAATTTTTTAAACATGTCACTATAAAACTCATCCCAAATACCCTATGTTTGTCAAAAATTACTATATTTTAAAACTTATATCTCACTTACCATTAGATTTTCCAAATCTTACTTGATTTGTCATTGAAATTATTGAAATTGGCCATTCTTTTCAAGTTGCAATCTTATCATTTGACTATATCATATGTTAATGATCGAAACTGTCATATAATAGAATCCATTTAACATTTTCCACATTTTTGCTTTTAACATTTTCCACATTTTTTTTTAAGCAAGTAGTGATGGAGTGACACTTGGAGTAAGTTTTCTATAAATTCAATAACAAATTGAATAACTTAAAAGTATAATGGCATATTAGACAATTTTTGAATAATTCAATGACATTTGAAGTAAAATTGAAAGTGCAATGACTAGGGAGATGATTCTTTTAAAATTTGGTACCATTTGAGATTATCAACTAATAGTAGGCTTCAACACAACGTTTAAACGCGCTTGTGATCATAACAATGATATATATACACGCAACTTGGCAACTAGGGCCCTTTTATATGACTTTTGATAAGGATAGTAAAAAATATCAAGATCCATAGGTTCAAAAACTGGTGTCGACAGATTATAAGATGAGTTAATAGAACTCAAGTTGCTAATAATGAAGGAGAAAATTCATCTGATAAAGAAACATAAGTTTTGCGATAAAGAGCTATAATTCCTTAAGGTAAATTAATTTTCTAGAATAAAATCAGTGTTATAGAAAGCATGATGAGTGAAAAAGCGTTAAAGCCAAGTATTGAGTTTATGTGTGTCTAAAAGCACCAATGCGCGATAAAAGCACAATCAATGAGTGATAAAGCGCAAAGCGTGACGAAGCGTAGAGTCCAAACTTCAAGCATAAAAGCCGCTTAGGTAAACTTTTTAGAACAATAAATAAAACAATAACGATGTGCTTAATATCTAGTATCAATTAGAATGAGATTGCAAATATATGAAATCTTGTAATATGGTCGCCCACTATTACTCCCCCCCCCCCAACACAAAATCCTAACTCCATCACTAGGTCCAAACTTCTTTTTTTAGTTATTTTGTTCCATTCTCGTGATTTACTTTGCACTCACTTAACACCGTCAATACGAGAAATGACCCTTCACCCTTTTTCTTGTTCTTTTCCACCTCCCTTCACTTCTCTTTTTGAGATCAACAGAGCTAATGCCTAGCGAAAGAAGAGGAATTTTGGGGTTATGGTGTTGGAGAAGCCGGTAACACGTTGGTGGGTAAGAGAACCACCCTTTTTGGTTCCCCTTTTTATTTTAAGATATTTTTTTCTTTGTGGGGAAAAATAAAAAGGCCATAGATAGTTCAAACTGTATGGTAATAATTGAATGTTAATGTTTCCAGCTAAGAGACCCGACTTCGACCACACCTCTCTCCCCCTAAATTTCATTCTCTCCCCCATCGCCCTTAAATAGTTGAGTGACAGCATTTAATGGATTTTCTGGATAGAAAACGTCCCAGGTCCCTTTCGTGCAAATTTAGGAAGGTTGGAGACCTGCGGTGAAATTTACCCAAATAAAAACCAGATGTTACTTTTTGGCATTTTGCAATTTACCTAAGAATCCTTACTTAAATAAAATTAATTAAGCACGTTGATGAATAACATTTAGCATTTGAATGGGCTAAGAACCCACCCTGTTTGGATATTGCACGAGGTGGCTGAACAAATAAATTAGTGTACAACAAAACAAAATTCGTAAGTACTTGCATTTTAACCAGATAAATTAGGTTCGTAACACAAGTATTTGCATCTTAACCAGACCAGCGTATGATTGCTGAAAGTATATCAAATGATGGTAGAATCCGCTAGTTTGTTGTTATCCTTGACCTATCTGATGACATTTGAACTGGCTTATATGAATCATTCTCCACCTCTCTTAACTGGTAACTTTCACTGCTAGATCAAATAGAAGATGTAAAGGAACTACGGCAAATATCATACAAGGTACTAGCTTGGGTTTGAAACTCACTCAAGCTCAAAGAAATTCGTCAAATCAAATACAACTTATAGGCACAGATGAAATAATAAATAATAACCCTTCTATCCCATCCGTGGTAACTAATCTCAGTTTGGAAAACCTCTATCAAGTTACTTTCTCTGGCATGAAACATTTTGAAGAAAACTAATGCAGCCCACAGACGACAGGCCTGGGAGTTAAAAGGAAAAGACGCTAGCTCAAAATTGAAATTTTCATCACAAAGTTTTATCGCGGTCCCCCTCCAGCACTATTATCAACGCGGCTGCGCCAAATTAAATATAGAAGATGACAGCTATATATAATAAAATGAACCGCAAAATACATGTGGCGATAATTTCTGTAGTCTAATCAAACAATTGGCATGCATGAAATAAGGATATATTTAACTGAGTAGAGATGCACATGAGTGTTTTGAGGTGTCACCAGCACGCATGTCTCCTCTCCCCCAGTAACTGCTGTGCCTGGTCCCATCCTACACGATGCTCTTCCGATCTCTGTTGGGAAATCAGCACATTCCAGGTTCAAGTCCATGGATCTTCTGAAAAAATTCTCTCATCCGAATATATCAAAGATGATATAAATGCTGAATTTCTATTAATTCCATCTAAATCAGGAAGTTCATTGAGTGGCCATACAAAGTCTATTTTCGTACTCTCAAGAGATCGGAAGAATAAATGATTCCCTATGGATGGTCCATCCAGTATTCTCCTAAGTGCGGTACAATTAAGCATCAATAAATGCCAGGAGTATCATTATCAAAGCAGTGGTTGGGTGAAAATGAACTTTCAACCAAATGGCATAAACATCATTAGATTACAGTTAACCCCAATTTTGGAAGATCCACTGATGTTACAAGATTAAGATAATATATTCATCCCATCTTCCAACTTCAACCACAAATAGATGCATCTAGATATAGAGATCTACATACACATGCGCACACGGGCACACAATATCCACCAACATGTGTTGCAATAATATAGAGTGGGATTGTTGCACTATGCCCAAGAAGCTTATCTCTCCCATCCCTGTTTCATTTCTTATCATCTACACTCTCAACTCGTGAGGTCTAAACATTTTTAGAGAAGATTTTGTGATACTACTGTTTTGAGAAGCAAATCATGCCATGCATTTCGTACAAATTCATATGAAGATGCAATACTGGAAAGGAAAGAGAAATGCAATCATGTAACTTGATGCACTTTAATATTGCACTCACATGCTTGCTACTTAGCTATGCACTGTCTATGCCACCCATTTAATGTTCCCAAATATGTGCTTTGGATTTTACAATATATAAGTAAACTTCTCCCCAACTTCAATTCAACACAAGCACAGCAAACTTCTCTCTCCCCCCCCCATCTGGCCACCCAGTCACACAGCCAAGGAAAATGGAGCTACCAAAACCAAAGTTCATGAACGCATGCATGAAAAAGTGGCAAAGAATGGCCAGTAAAGTCATACCTTCTTGTGGCGGTGATAATTGCTGTTGCAAACGGTCTTCTTTATGGCCTTCAATTAAAGAAGAGAAGATTGTTCCAAATGATGTCCCAAAGGGTCACCTAGTTGTTTATGTAGGTGAGTACCACAAGAGGTTCGTAATCAAACTTAACTTGCTCAACCACCCACTCTTCAGGGCATTGCTTGATCAAGCTCAGGAACTATATGAATTCACTGCTGATCATTCAAAATTCCATATCCCCTGTGACGAGAATTTCTTCCTTACCATCGTTCAATATGCCAAATCCCCATTGGATCAACGAATACCAATCTGTCTATGACTATGTATTCTTCCATAAGCCCAAGTCCTTCTAATTATTCCATATTTTAGCAAGGAAGCATCTTTTATATAGCAAGGAAGCATCTTTTATATAGCCATCATCTGCTGTACACTATATTGTACCAATTTAATATAAATTCATTAATTTTAGATGCTTGAATCTAAATGCTACCATCCTCATTAAGGAGTTCAAAATTTCAACAGTTTACATCTTTAGTTGATCAACTTTTGGCATAACGCCTGGGTCAAACCAAGTCCAACAGAAAAAGTTATTCACTTACTCACCTGTGGGACAGATAGATGCAGCAGTTTAAAGATCAGGAAAAAGCAAGCATGGGGGAGTTTTTCCTGGAAAAACAACTCAGAGGATATTTCATGTTCAAAATCAGTCCTTGTTTTTTTAACTGTTAAGGACCCGTATGGAAATGATTTTTGGAGAATTAATTTTGCGAAAAGTGACTTTTTTGAAATAATGTATCGTTAGAAAGTAAGGAAAAGTTAATTTATGTACAAGATTACTTTAATGTGTAAATCTATGGTTGAAAATGAGTTTGAGTGAAAATTTATTTGAAGAAAATCATTTCCATACCCTAAGTTAGCTTTTAAATTTGTCGTTGAATGTTTATTTTCAGCGTTATTCCAGCAAACTGCAGCTTCTGTTTGCCTTCTCTTACTCCTTTTATGACCTGCACTGGGTAATGAGGCAGTTCACTCACCATTCCCAACTTGTGCCTTTAACTCTCAATTCTATGACGCTCTTGCCATGCCACATACAAGTACACTCCAGCTAGAAACGTCAAACACCTCCAAAATAAAAGCCAACTTGTTGGATAGCATCAGATGAAGTTTAGCAAATGCAAGGCTACATTCACAAAGGAACCCAACCAAAATCTCTATCAGGCAACTACACAGCAAAATAATTTTGGGATTCTAGCACCTATTATTATTATTATTTTAAAACATAGAAATGGAGGTATGTCGTGTTCGTGAGTCTGACAAACTATGAGAATGAAAATAATTTGACCAATTTGTTTTTAAAAATAAAATAAAATAAAATAGAAAAATAACACCCGCAAAGTGTTTCCTTTAAATTCATGTACTTATGACATATAACCTATAAATTCAATCAATTTCAACCACAAATTTCATAAGATAACCTACTACCGTCAATTTTTGCTCAATTTTAACCACATTCAAAATCTGTAGATTCTCAAGTTATAATTAATGCGAACAAACACCCACCAATACATAATTTTCAACTCAGTATCATTCACACTCTGATTAATGTCATTCGAAGTAACTAACCCACTCTCCTGCAATTTGATCTTTAAATAACACAGTTTCAAGACATTGCGGAACCAAGCACGTAAACCATATCATGATTTCCTCAGCTTCACAAGGTGTCAACGGACCAAACAAACCAAAAAACTTCCAAGAATAACTAAAGTACCGTCATCCTTACCACAAAGGACCTTCTTGTCTTGAACACCCAGAACTTCCAAGGACCAATTTCCCACAGAGTAGAATTAGATTCCACCACTCTTTCAACCGGGAATTGATTACTTGGGTATCCAAAGGCACGATATTCAGTATCCACTAACCTGACAAAGACATTCTCTGAACTAGATAGTAGAGATTGAAATTCCAAAAGCATTTTTAGTCTGCCAGACAGCACCTTAGTGATGACATCAGAGTCACACATCAAGCTTGTAATTATGGTTCTGGCAACCCTAAAATCAACAGAAACATTTATCTTAGGGTTTGAACTACATACGAACTCATTGATCCCATCAAAAATACGATTAGAATGGAACTCCTATAGCACTTGCAGGTCATAACTTTTCATCACATTCCAACACTTGAAAGAAAGCTAAAATAAAGCCCCCAGGGCCTAACAACTTTAAATAATGCATTCCAGGGTATCTGAATTGAGAATTTGTATCACTATATAACCAGCGATGAATCTTCATTGTACATTATAGGCTGCTATTTTAAGCTTAAAAGCTCCTTAAAAAGAAAAGACAATAAGGCGTCGTATGGTTAGCAAAGAGTTGTGAGCAATATATCTACCAGAAAATCAAATTAATGAAAGAACAGAAAAATATAAAGTCAACAGTTCTTATAATCACGCAAAAGTAGGCAGCTGCCTCAAACAGAAATTTAAGATTAATCTCCATACCTGTTCTAAAACCATTTAAAAGGTGAGTTCTTGAGCTTTCTATCAACTCTCCTACAAGCTTTTAGGCAGTGATAAAAAAATGATATAATAATTATAAGGATTTAGCCCCAGAGGGGCGTTACCTCAGAAAATTGAGAGAAATTAGTCGGCTGACTATAATTCAGGACATGCGTACCCCAACTAGCACCCTGACAGGACATAAAAATTCACATTGCAGAGCTTATATCCTGAAAAGAAGTGAACTTGGCTTTCCTGGTGCAAACAAGGGAACATCCTCTGCTCCCATATTGGACTGATGATTTTCGTAAAAAGTAGGTCCTTGCACACCAGAACCCACTTATTCAAATGTTACCCAGACTTATTTTAAGGATCAAAGCTTCACTATATCGACGTAGAAAGCACCGTCACAGCTTGGGTGCCGGGATGCGTCCTCTCTTTTTGCACGTCATTTTAAAAGTGTGCATCCAAAGCTTTTGAGGACTACAAATTTAAATAAACTGAAATACCACAAAATTTTATTTTATAAAATTTGATGACGGCAAATTTGAAGTTAATAGGGCCTTGCACACCAGAACAATCTTATTCAAAAGGTTACTTAGACTTTATTGAAAGGATCAAACCTTTAGGGTATCGATGGAGAAAGCACTATTACAACTTGCGTGCTGGGATCCATCGTCCTTTTGCACATCATCTTAAAATTGTGCATCCAAAGCTTTTCATGACTACAAATTGAAGTAAATTGGAAAATGACAAAAATTCTTTTATGCACAGACTGGGGTTCTCAGCCTTGAAATAATAATTATTATAAAATAAATAAATAATAATTCAGAAGTACAAAAATGTTGAGGAAAGATGATGATGTTCGTAAACTAAATTCGTTCTAAAGATCAGACTCTAATACAGGTGAAGACAAATGGACCACGGGTTGGGAGAAGTTCAGTTGCTACTTGAGAGAGAGAGAGAGAGAGAGAGAGAGAGAGAGAGAGAGATGTTTCTTTGCTATATGTCTTCTTCATGGTGTTCGAAGAAACATGAAAAGCCAAGAGGTGATCACGTGAATCACCATTATTAGTGAATATTATAGTTTTCCGTAGTAAAACAAAAGTGAAACCATCAACCATTGTTTAAATATGAGTGATACACTGCCTAAAAGCTCCACAATCTTTTTTCCCGCCTGTTAAGGGAGATAAACAACATTCGAAATCATCTGACCACTTCCTACTGATGACAGTGTAACCCTACGCCAATAGAAGAATCTAATGCAACAACTGTATTTATGGTTGTAGCTATTAGATAAGAAGTTAAGGCACTAAGATGTTTTTGAACACAGAGCAGTTAAGGAAGTGTTGAGTACATAAATTTGTCTATATAATAAAACTAGCATCAGGTTTTGACATTCCATCCATCCCTTCTCTCCTGTCTCCCCTCGAAAACAAAAGGGAAGAAGAACAACTAAACAAAGCCACCAAATGCCCAAAAAACAACTAGGACTGCGGAAGAGTGTGGAGCAGTGCAGTTGGGATGATGAAGGCAAAAGCCTAATAAGCCTTCTAGATTCTTTGATGCCAGTTTTCCCTTTTTTCTCTTCCAAACTTTTTTCCTCCCCCCAATTGATGGAGAATCCTTTCCGTCCCCTCCATTGATGGAATCCAACCACAAATACCGTTTCCAGGTCAACCAGATCATGGTTGAATCAGCCAGTTCATTAAGCTTGCCACTGGTTTTTACAAATGAGATCGGAAGAGCTTCCAACTAGATTCCCAGTTTCCCCAGACTAGCAAATTATGTCTGGTTATATAACATTAACAAAGTAGTGCTTCAACAAAGAGTCCGATGAAGAAAGAAAAATCTAAATCGAAATTGCTTTGTTTACATTCAATCTATAATATCAATACACAAACAAAACACTAACATGGAAATTGTCTGCCAAGAGAAACACATTTTTCCATGGCATCAAAAACATTGGGTTGCAACACTTGCCAAAATCTGGTGGAGATATACAACAAATTTCCCAGGTATGGATTACATACAATGTGTAACACCAACGACAATGGCAGGGCTAAATCACATTTACCACAAAGCATTGAACAACACAAGCGCCAAAAGGTTACCACTATTTTAGTGTTGCAACTGAGCAAGTTACCAGCGTTCAGAGTGATGAATCATGGCATGTAACCGAATCTCTGATCAGTTTTCATCTAGCATTATCTTGCTATCTCAAGAAAGCCTTCCAATTCTCTACGCCCAAATGTCCTCCCAAGTGAAGCATCATTCTTATGCCTTCCGATCTAAAGACTAGCCAAGCCACCATAAAATACACTTCCATTATGGACTGGAATGCCAACGTGGAAATGTCTCCAAAAATCTTCCTTAATAGCCACCTCCCTGGTGATCCACAAACTAATGCTTCTAACCACCTTATCTCAAAGGCAGGGCAAAACAGATCGGAAGACATATGACAGCCTTCTTTTACAATCTCTCTCCCACCCCTCCTTGAGTCCACAATAACAACCCACGAATCAACTGCAAAAATGAATCCCACCAGCAAGTCACACAAGAACCATGTCACTATAAATCCTGCACTTTCCCACTCATGCCCTTTAACCCACGGAGCCACATTGGCAAAAGGTAAGAATTTCATCCTTAAGAAAACCTTAAAAAACATATATTGATCCTCAATCTCTCCAAAAAAGTAAATGCCAATGAACTGAGCCAGTGCATCCCTCACGGCCCATTTCATGAGAATAAACCCAGAAAGCCTCTTCAGCCCAACACTTGAACCGTCCCAAACTGTTCGAAAAAATGACCTGTAATTCCCCAACAAATGATCCAACACCTGGAGGAAAACTATTCCATGTACCCAAGTGAAGGTAACTATAAATGCCAAGATTACATAAAGATAGGCTGCGGAAATAATGCCTACCAAAAAGAACAATGAAGATACATCTCCGTCGCCCAATTCAAGACCTTTCATCAAGAAAGGCAAATCGAGCACTGTATTACCGTCGTCCAAATTGCGCTCCACTACCTTTTTTTCCTCATCTTCTTCCAGAAAGTTACTGTTCGGAATTTTAGGTTTGAAGCTGACAGAACCTGGGCGAATTGTTTGCGGTAATGGGATTCCATGATCGTCAACGGGATTGGAGAAGCCGGAATTAGGGTTCAAGTTCGATAGAATCAAGAAAGTGGCATTCACCGAGGGTTTCTTGGAAGGGTGAAATAGGGAACGATCCAAATCGGAATCACCAGAGAAAAAATCGTCATCGAGGGTGCCAACACGAGAAAGGTGGAGGAACGCGCGACGACGACGATGGCGGAGTTGATTGGGCTGCTGCTGTTGTTGTATTTGGGAAGTCGATAAGTCTAGACGGGAAAGGAGAGATTTTACGGAGGAGTCTCGGTCGATAAAGGTGGAAAGGTAGTGAGAGGTGCTGTGGGCATTGGAACGGAATGTGAGGAGGAGGGAAGAGAGGAAAAGGAAGGTAAGAAAGTGGGAGAAGAAAAGCGAGGTGCTCTGTTTGAGAATTTGGGAGGTGGTGGTGTGGTGGATGATGGGTGATCGAGGCGGCGGCGGCGGCGGCGGCGGTTGCGGTTCCGGCGGTTGATCGTGGTGGTTCATGGCGGTGGTAATTCTTCGGCCACGAATTGGGGATGATTTAACGAATTTGGGGTTTGAGGTGATTTTAACGTTTTTTTGAAAACGAAAATTATTTCGGCGAATTACAGCCGAATAATGGGATTGGCTCACGGTATTAGTGTTTCTCTTTTTCCTTTTCCTCTTTTCCCCAAAATAATTATGCTATTTATCTTGTTGAGATTATTACAAATCGGTCTCCAACTAGGGTGATTAATATTTTTTTATTAGATATAAAATAGATGAGTGATTCTATATATTTATTGTCTACTCATCTTTCAATAGATCGGAAATATCAACTAAAATTAGAGACTATTTTAACGTTCTCGAATATAAATAAATAACACTGTTTTTTCCTTGAAATGAAAAATTGCTTTTAATTGAGCTACTATAAGGGAGAATAATAATAATAACAATAATAATAATAATTAAGAAATAAAAAAGAAACAACAACTGATATTGAGGGGCATTGAATAAAAATGTAATGTTACAAACCCACCAATCTCATGTCCACCACACATTCACGTCTTTGAATTGCTTATATATTGCGACAATTTCACGATAATTTGTTTCTAATTTATTATGATATATAAACAATTTAATAAGGTGGTTCTTATGTGGATACTAGATGTGGTGGATATTTAACATTATTCTTGAAGAAGAAGAAGAAAAAGAAGAAGAAGAAAAATGGTAAAAGAAAATGTGTTTTTCTATACTTGTAAAATTTTACAGCGAGTGATAATTTATATTGATAATTTTTTAACTTCTTATTAAAACATTAACCACCGGGTCAGGCATAGAGAAATGAAATTGAAAACCGATATGTAATGTTTCGTGAATTTTTAGATGCACGCAAATAATAATGACTAGTAATTTCACCTGTACATATAATGGTCAATACCAGGTAATATATCCCATTTAAATAGAGTAAAAATGTCACGCCCCTGTCATTTGCCCAATATAAATTCGATCACGGAAGCTTCCATACACATAGTGGGGACAAGACGTATAAAACGAACAAATTGTTTCTTATCTTACATATGAAAAATCACAAAGATATGTAGATATATATGTCTATAGAGAGATGGACCAAAACGCATTCCTATAGCTCTAAAGATCAGTTCTCTTCTACATGTAAAATCCACTTCTATCCGTGAGCATGCTCCGACTCTTAGCTTGCTCCTTGATTATTTTGCCTTCAATTATCTCCAAAATTGCAGAAAAGGGAAGTGAGTACAACATATTTAGTGAGTAACAAAATATCTTGATTGACCTTTCGTTTAAGGAATGTATTTTCAAGAAAACTATCGAATGCACAAAACATTTGGATGCACAAGAGGGCTGTATTACTAGTTAAATCACTACCTATTGTGCGCACATGATTCAAAGATTCTAAATGACCAAAATCATATAGCACGGTCATGATATCACAAAGATTACTACATAGTCAAAATGACCAAGATCAAATAACATGGTCATATTACCACAAAGTAAAGCAAAACGGGTAGAGCATTAACTAGTTATTCAAATGCAATAACCAATTTATAATGACGATGCATCAAAATCTATGCATATATATCATGAAACTTTATGAACAAAGCAGAGGGAATCAAAGAATTGGTTACTCACCTCAAAAATTTGCTAAAGATTTCTAAGTTGGAAAATACTTTATTCAAAGTGGTTTTTTAAATTGAGATCTTCCTGTACACGGAAAGGGGCCCTTTTAAAGTTTTGATAAAGTTCTACCACACTTCCTAACTGTAGACGAATTTTTGATAAAGTGCGGAGAGTTTGGAGTAACTTGGTGGGTTTCCTTACCTTTTGGACCTATTTATACTTATTAGAAATTAATTATTTTTAAATCACATTTGAAATCCATTATTTAAAAAAATAACAAGTGTTTTAAAACTTGACAAAAATAACAAGTCCATTATCTATAAAAATGACAAGTGTCTTAAAACTTAGCAAAAATAATAAATCAATTATTTACAAAAATAATAAGTGTCTTGTAAGTGGGCGAAAATAGCACCATGTATTTAGGGAATGATGTGGCATATTCCTTGTCTATTCGTTTATTGCTCACCGAGTCCTCATACTTAATGTGGTCTTGCGATTAGGTTATTATATTTTGAATCGCACTAATTAATAGCCACATTTTAACTTTAGGCATTCATTTGAGTAATAAACTTTTAGTTTTGGGATATAAATCATGAAAAATTCAAGTATTTATCCCAATTGTTGCCAAAATAATTATCGTATTGCCTAATTTATAGTTAAATTTTTACGGGATGTTACAAAAAATGCTTAACATAAAACTATAATATTAGGTACAATTCAATTGAATATAGTAACTTACTAAATGAACAATAAAAAATAACAATATGGAAATAAATATACTAACTTAATAAAGCAAATAATACATGTTACATCTGATAAACATAACTTGAATTAATGACGAAAGATATTACATGCATATTCCTCAAGTATATTACAGCATATTCCTCAAGTATATTACATTAAAAACAAATTGATATACAACTACATAAAAATAAGATAAAGAACTTGAATTGTTACTCATAGAACGATTTATAGGTTTTAAATTCTAACGCATTAAAGCATAATAAAGAAAATAGTAAAAGTGTTTAAATAGACATCTTAATAAGTCAACAAACTTCATAAAAGACCAGACTAAAAAATAGGAGTAAAATACAAATGTTGGCTTAAATTAAAACTGGAAGAATGCAAATAAAAATAATAGATGGATTCAAACTCCCAAAGTTCATGATTAGCAGTGGCAAAGACACTGGTTTAATCTGTCTCATCGAGTTACCTCAAAAGCATATGTTATAGATTGAAAATGGATATCGTATGCAAAAATTATACTCGTTTCTTCGAATACAAACTTTTGAACTTGCCAAAAAAGGAAGAAGCAGAAGTTGATAGCAAATGGATTCAAAATGATTAACTCAATTACGAAGCTAAAATTTACAGTAGCAATGGATGAGAAATTTAATTTTGGAATATGAGGATAATTCTAGAAATATTTATATTAATTAAATATATCTAATCTAATTAATAAAATAAAACAAAGTCTAGTATATATTATGAAAAATTGGACGGCCAAAATCTTCTGGAGAATTATTAAATAGTCAATATGATATGCCAGTTTTAGCAAGTAACAAAAAGTGGGAAAACAAAAAATAGTAACGACTCTGGTATTATATATGTGTGTGTGTATATATATATAGATATAGATTTGATTTTTATATATTAAAATAGGAATTAAAAAATAAGATTCATGAATTTTAATTTTTACATTTCCTCTCATAAAAATATGGGTAGTTATATCTACATCACTCTTTTTACTAACCACATTACTAGATAAATACACCACCATCAAAGTGCATTTTTTTAAACACACTACATTTAGTCTATTAATCTACCCTAAATTTTAAAACTAAAATAAATTTAAAATTAAAAAAGAGGGAAAAAATCTACACCACATCATCCTTCATCTTCTTCATTTTTCTATATTTTCTCTCTCCCAAATCTTCCATCTGACCAGAGATCTCCCAAACAAACACATACAGCATGAGGATCCTTAGAATTTAATAAATTTCATTTGTTCTTAGATGTTATTGTGCAAATAAATAAATCAAAATAAAAATAGAAAAATAATTGAAAAAAAAGAGAGATTTCAGAAGAGATTGTTCATTATTTCAAGAATTCTAAACAAGGGAAAAGATATATTTGGGAAATTTTAGTTTGGGGTGAAATTAAATTGGAAGAGAGAAAAGGAAGGAAGAAGACGGTAGGGAAAAAAATCAAAGCACCTGAATCTAAAGATACTAAATCAAAAAACCTGAATCATGAAACATAAAAAAATTAATTAAATATATAAAGGTAATTTCCCCTGATGTTTGTGTCGTGCATATGAACATTGATATCGAGTTCGATTCCAATTTCAATAGTGTTTGTATGTTTCTTGTAAAAATTTTTCAAACATAAAACCTTCTTTTGTTTTTAAGTTTTCAAATGTGGTGTAGAAAAGAAATAAATTAGTTTGTAAAAAAAATAATTAAATTAGGGCTTTTATGTGGTGGAAAAAAAATTTTAATTAGGTTTTTGTTTTGCGGTGTATATATACTTAAAAAATACACATGTATGTAATAAAAGGTTATTTAGATCATTTAGTCATTGACCTTTTTAATAAATAAGAATAAAATTTAAAATTATGATGTATTTAGTAAAAATGATAGTGCAGATATAACCACCCTAAAAATATTTCATTATATTGCCATGTAAAAAATTACTCATTTTCAACTTTGCCATTATGTTAGAAAAAAGTTTTGATATGTTCAAAGAGTGAATTAGTAGAAGGTGATTTTTCTTTTTATTTCTTTTTTAAGTATGGTTAGACACAGGAAAAAGGTAACATGATTAATTAATGATCTAATATTAGACGTCTAGTGGCGTTATGCCGCCAGACATTTATGTGTCTCGCCAGATGCGTGTCACCTGCTATGTCCCATGTCACATTACATGGTATAACGTGTACAAATTATTTGGCTAATTGGCAGTACCTATAATAAATTCAAAATAATATGGAGATTTTGATCATCGCACTTTACCCTCAAATTATACCTTTTCGAACATTTGATTTTACATTTTTTTTTGGGTGCAGACCTGTCATTTTTTACTACTACCTTTTAATTTAAGTTTTTTTTATGAAAATACCATGAGAATCTTAGTCTCAGTGTGGTTTTTTGACTTTTACCTAAGCTTCGCGATAAGGGGTTTGGATACCGCTACATTTTTTATTTCATTCAAAAAACTTATTACAAAATAAGTATAATAGGGACATACAAGTCTTACCTCAACCTTATAAATTAATTAATTAATTAATTAATAATAAATAACAAATTTGAGCGTTTGACAATCACTTAATGAAATTTTATTATAATTGAAATCAAATTAAAAATTTTCATCACGTAAAACTCCAGAAGGGTGACATGTGTGCACATCGATAAAACAATTATGTGAAATTTAATTTAAAATTTTATCACCATATACATGTGTTATTTTTTTTAATACTTTTATGGGATGTTAATTTGAAATTTAATTTGAATTATGATAGTATCTTTTTTTTTTATGGAAATAAGTTTATTCATTACTAGAATCAGCAAGGATTACATCAGAAAGAAATAAAGTTGAGTTGGAACAGAATGAAATTCCATAGGATCTGACATAGAATTCACCTCTCTGGCCAACACATGAGCAACACAATTCGTAAACCTCCTAACCCAATCAAATCTAACGCTTTCTACCTCTTCAGTGATAGTACGACAATCTTCTATAATCATACCAAAATAGGACTTCTCGACCTTGCGGCTGTTTAGCGCATGATAAACTTCATAAGCAGCAGTTTCAATAGTGATATTACTAGGAAACCAGTGCTTAATCCATGAAAGAGCTTCTCTGGCCCCCAATGCTTCAGCAATAGAAGGCTCAAAATCTCCTTGCAACAGAGTCACCCTAGCTGCTAGGAATACTCTGTGGCTAACTCGAGTAATCATTCCTATCCCTGCCTTACGATAACCTTGAAAGATAGCAGCGTCAACATTTATCTTAATGTTGCCATGGATTGGAGGTTGCCATCTTAAGAATCCTTAAAACGCTGAATGAAGATACATTCCAAACTGATTCATTTTGGTTCATCCATATTGCCCAACAAATCATCCCAACTTGCTCAGTGATGTCACCATTTTCTTCAAACATATCAAACAACCAATCCCTGAAATTCACGGTTTCTGGTCAGGAATACCTTGTTCCTGCTGCCATCTACACTTTCGTCACAAAAATGCATTCCGCCAAGCAGTGTTGGATATATTCCTCATCTCGACTACAAATTGGGCACCACACTTCCACAGGTACTCTTTTGCCTCTCAACAAGTCCTGGGTTGGTGGTACACTGACTGCTGCCCGCCAAAGGACATTTCTAACCTTACTTGAAACTTTAAGGTTCCATACTTTTTGCCATAACGAATCAACGAGTGGGAGGGTTTGGGCCAGCCGTGACTTCACCAGTTGGTAGTAACCACTGCGAACTGTATAGGTTTTTTTTTGGTCCAACAGCCACATCACTTGATCCTCGATGATTCTAGTACTCAGAGGAATGCTAAGAATTTGCCTAATATCACTTTCATTGAAGATATCCCTAATGAGGTCCCGTCCCATCCTTGACTCCCATCGAGCATTAATTGATGGACCGTGATCTCATTGGCCTCCTGTATCGAGTCATGCCATGATCGGGATTAGGTAGCCAAACATCCTTCCAGACCCTTATTTGGTTTTATTTTCCGACCCTCCATCTACATCCCACTTTGACCAAAGATTGGGTAGCTAGGATACTCCTCCAAAAGTAGCTCGGGTTGTGGCCAAGTTTTGTATTGAGGAACACTATTGGAGGGAAAGTAGCGAGCTTGGAACACTTGTGTCACAAGAGCATTTGGTTCTGTCAGAAATTTCCAACCATGTTTCGCCAAAAGTGAGATATTTGTATCATGCAACTTTTTAACAAGTCCACCATGGCATTTAGGAAGGCACATTCTATCCTAGCTCATCCAATTAATCCCTCTCGAATTATCTTGCTTTGACTTCCGCCAAAAGCTATTCATAAGACGCTTAATTTCGTCACAAAGCTGGTTCAGAAGAAGGATCACACTCATAACATAGTTCGGCATGGCTTGTGTCATAATTTTAAGTAAAATCTCTTTCCCCGCCTGGGATAGAGATTTCTCCTTCCAGACCTGAACACGCTTCTATACTCTATCTTTCACAAATGCAAAGAGTTTCTTCTTTCTTCTTTCCACCACTAATGGTAGACTGAGGAACTTATCATGGCCTTGGAACATTTGGATGCCCAATGACACACGGATGCTTATTATTGGACACGATGTCCAAAAGAACTTGAACTGCACGGGGGTTGCCTATCCCTTGGCAGTTCCAACTTAGGATGCTCATTTTGTTAGGTGGGCTTGCTCTGCAAAGCCCACCCCATACAAGTTTTTTGGACTTTGATTACTATCCTCGCCTGCAGTCATCTTATGCATTCCATAATAGGCCTCATTTCTTCTCTTTTTGGCATCAGAGATTACCAGGCCCGAAGTCTCGAGCTCATCCTCCTCATTAGCCTCTTGTTCCTCATCTTCTATAAATAGAGGATTTTGTTGCATTACTTCTGTGGCTAGTATCAACGCATAATGATTGAGGTCAGAATCCCTACCCTTGCATATCTTGGTCTTCTTTTTATTCTTTCCTATATTAGTGGAGTTGATTGGTGTCTCATTGATATCTATATTAATGACTCCATCCTTACCATAATTAGTATTTGAATGTGCCAGCGAGCCTTCCCGGAGCCAACGATCACCCTCCGCTCTCCAGTCTGACGAGTTGGTGCTCGTAGCCAAGGACCATATGGACGTTCCATTCGATCCACCTCCTCTATCGTCAGTTCAAAGAATTTCTTACAGAACTTATCCGAGTGTCCAATTCTGCCATAATAGAAACAAAAGGCTGGCAGCTTCTCGTATTTGAACGTCACCCACACCCAATCGCCTTTTGTCTTTCACAATTTCACCTTCCTCTTAATTGGCATTCAAACATTGAAGAGAACTCAAATGTACATATATGGTTTCCATCTTTCAACAAAATTGTTGGCATCTGAACTAACAAACTGACCAATAAAATTACCAATATGAGTCAAGACTTGTTCCGAACAAAAACCTGCAGGAACATCATGGATTTGGACACAAAACCCTGTTTCAAACAACACTGCCTTCAAGGGATTCTTATCTTCTTGCAAGTGTTTGAGGAGCAAAAGGTGTTGATCGAATGACCACGGACCTCCTTCAAGCACCCTCCTCATATCAAGAGGGTGAAAAAACTAGAACACATAATGCCCAGCCCCCAGATCCTTTATGCAAACACCCTTGATAGGCCTCCATATAGATGATAGAGTGGATTTCATAGCCGCAAAGTTAATACTCCTGTCAGTGAAGAAACATCCAACCAGGCAGAATCGATACTCGTCTGACCCATGCAAGACCTCATCTCCTTCCAAATCCACTTCTTGCTCCTCGTTCGCAAGGGTCATCTTTGTATACATGCTTTGAGCGCCATCTTGAACGGAATAATTGAAAAACCATAAAAAAAAAATAAATAAATAAAAAACTATGCAACCCTAAAAACATCCACTTTCCAGTGAAGAAATGGAGACTTGCTCACCCCCAAACGGAGAGGGAAAAGTCGAGTTGATAGCATCCTATTTAAATGGTTGTCAAGTAGACCTTAATATTTGTTTTATTAAATATATTCATTTGGATGAAAATGTAAATGAAGCAAAAAAAATAAGGGACTTACTAGTCTAGATTTAATAGTTAAGGATGAAAACGTAAATGAATGCAAAGGTTGGAGACTTTTACTGCAACTTACCCTTGCATAATTATGCTGTTCAAATACGAGTTAAATGTTTCAACACCCACTCAACTTAGACTACCGTGTTCATTTACTCATCGAACTTTAAAATGTCAAAATTTACCTATTGAACTTTATAAAGTATTGTCCGTTACTCACTCGTTAACCTTCTGTTATAATCTTTGAATTGAATCGCTTATACGGAATGCATTTGTGGCATAAAACGGTTGTTAACTTGGCCATGTAACATGTCATTTAACCAATAAACTTGTGATAAAAGAAACAACTAATATTGGGCTCGGGTGCATATGTCATGTTAACATCTCAAAATCGCTCTTGTTCATGACTGTAAAATCAGGATTTCAACTTGAAATAGATAAAGAAATTAGAACATGGTTTTTCCGGCAAGGTTAATGAGGCGTTTTTCTTACTCTTTTTTCCTTTTCTAAGAAAATAATTCTTAAGTTCTTGTTCTTATAGTCTCTCCCCTTTTGATTTCTGCAGCATTCAACATACAGTAAAGAACATATCTCCCCTCTCTACAAAAATATATAGTTTCTCTATCTATACTCTACATTGGACTTTGTATATATTGCCACCTCCATATCCATCTAAACACCTCAATGACAGCTATGGCGGCGGCGGCCGTAAACCAACCCAATTTATTTAACGCGAAACCTAATTTTTTTCCCAAGAAGGTCATGTCCGGCGATTGAGTCGAATATTGAAACCTCATGAGTTGTATTGATTGTTTTTTCAAATAAATCACGTTTTCACAAGGGAAATTTTATGAAGGAAGGATAGATGTATTACTTCATTTGTTCACAAATTTGCTTGTTGAGCCGTTTTAACCCACTGCAATGATATTGAATAGCTGTTAAGGGGTAGTCAATTTTAAATGGGTTTCTAGAAGTGGTCGGGTTTGATTATCTTCGGGATGGGTTTGATTACATGGCAGGTAAAGATTTCTTAGTTGACATATTTAACTGATAATACATGCCATTTATGTTTTTTGTTAGTCACATCAGTATTTTTATCTAAAGATTATAACTAAAAGTTAATGAGTGAGTAACAGATTATACTTTATAAAGTTCAATGAGTGAATTTTGACATTTTAAAGTTTAATGGGTAAATAAAGACAGAGCTTAAGTTGAATGAGTGATAAAACATTTAACTCCTTCAAATACAATTCGTGAACACGAGCTTCCCGTCCGGTGAAAGCTACCGATTTGTTCTTCTTTTGTGCGAGCGATTCTCCGATTAGGCGGTGGCTGTTGTTGGGTGCGCAGTTCTTGACGTTTCCACGTGATTCTCATCTTCCTTTCCTTCGTGTTTCCTCGGACCCGGCTTTCTGTTGTGTTTCAATTTCCGCCGGCGACTGCCGTTTCGAGGACGGAAGGTTCTCTTTTATATCCCTTCGTGCCTCTAATCATTGTGCGCTGGGTGCTTTAGTTTGCTCTTAAATTACAGAAGGTTCGGGCCGAATTTGTGGAGCTTTGTTACCAAATTTTGTGAAACTAATTTGCTAAGGTTTCTTTCTGATATAGAATCCTCGGGTTTTGACGCTGTTATCTTCACATCTGGAAGCATACTTGACTGGCACCATCCATCAATAAGCTGTTTAGTTCTAAGGTTTTCAAACTAGCTGGGTTTTTTCGAATCCCTCTGCCCCTGTCTCGGTGTTCTGTGGATTTTGGGTAGAGAGATTGGAAATAAATTCCTTGCATTCCCAGTTTCCCAGTCTCCTAAGGCACAATAACGGATGCTCTGTGATTGTATTAATTTCATCATTGATTTCGATCAGCTATTATCATCTCATCTTCTCTTGTTCATCACTTGATTTGGAAGGTAAACTCCAGACCCATTTATAAAATCATCAGGTTTCAAGGATGGGCCTTCCAGTTCTACGATTCTGTCCAATCTCATGCCCCTATTGGTTATAGCATTATGGAGCATAATAAGATTTTAGTATTTATCTTGTTAGTCTTGTTTCAAAGTTTTAGGTCTGCTTTAGTTATGCCCTTACTTGATTAAGGCTTTGCCCTTAGTTGCAATATTTATATAGTTGGGTGCTTCTACCTCTTCAGTATGGTAAAGTGGAGATTATTATAATTTAATGTCAAGCATCTGAATTGCAAATATCTTACATGAGTTGGAAATGTGATCCAGCAAACTTGTCTCGAATTTGTAATAAGGTTGGTGGGCAGTTGGCAAAGTTATCTACAAGTATTATTCTTTGATTAATAAAATTCAAGACATGAACAATTATGTTTTACATGTAATATATACAGATTGGGGAAATAAAAAGAGACGAAGGAATATTATGTGATACATTTATAAATACACAAGAAGAAATAAGCTTGGTTTTTACCTTTAAAAAGTGGTGAAAAACTATTAAAATTATTCTATACTTATTTGCTGTTAGACTTGTCAAATACAGTTCTAACTTCGACTGAAGATAGTTGAAATACCCTAGAGGAGACATACATCCCCTAAGAAAGTAATTTTCCAGAGAAATTGTTGTGTACAAAGTCCAAAATCCATTTTCTTGAAAGCTTTCTAATTTCAAAGGGAATGTTACCTGTTGCCTTTTTGCGTCTCATCTCAAAGTTGATCTTGACAAAATTTTTGTGTCCAATCTAGAACACATCACCACAGTTGATCGTTGCTCTCTGACACCCTGTGAGATTGTAATGAGATCTGAAGACATAGGTGTAACTTCTCTCCAATGTTGTTATCATATAGTCCATCCGCCTTTTCAAAATTAGTGATTTTGTCAATATGATGATGAAGCTAAGCTCATATGATTTGCTACTTCTCTGGTGATTGCTGGAGAGGATCGGAAGAGCGTCGATTAAGTCTATACAACTTGGCAAAGATAGGCACACAGCAGGTGGATTTCTTTTGCCTCCAGTGAAGAGATATTTGAGATTTGGCATGGTGCACACTAGAAGAGGAGTTATTCCTTTATATAGGTCATGGAGTTAAGCCTATATATGACGAAAGCATACCTCAACTTTGTTTAGATGGTGCAAAAGTAGCTGGGACTTTTGACTAATAAAAAGTGATTTAATATTGCCTGGGAAAAGGGATAAGGCAACCTGTTTCTACTTTTTTCTTTTTCCGACATATATTCTATTTTTTCTGGATGCCCTAGTGCATTTGGAATGCTCCCAGTATGAGAACACATAAGAGTATGAGAACAATTATTTGTATACAAAGATAATAGTTAACTCAATGGAATTTGACAATTCAATCTTATGGTTGGTTTTACAGATATATGTATAAGCGGTATATAGAGAAGATATTTGAGCTCTCACCCCAACATATTTCTGTCTTCGAAGTAAGGAAGGGAATGAGTTAGGGTTTAGGAGAAACAGGAAATTTCGTATTACCAATTCTTTTTTTTTTTAATCTCTACAAGGTAATTCATCATGTAAGATTCCAGATTTATATCTGTAACTGATGATTCCAGGGAAGTAGCTAATTCAATTATATGATTCCGTCCAGCTTCATCGCCCTTCTCTTCTCCTAGCTTCTAGAAATTTGATCTCCCTTTTTCTTTCTATGGTCTTGTTCTCCAGGATTTTCTGTCTTGCATTTTTTTTTTTTGTGGTTGTCTATGAATTTATCCTTTCCGGTCACGGCATCAAGTGTAGGGCTTGATGCCACTGTTCAGGATGAAATTGATATGCAAAGTCGTCTATTCTATTTTTCTGTAAATTAATTTGTGCTGTCAGCCACTTACTCTGTTAATCTTCAGGATTCGATTCACTTAGTAGCAGTCATGGCGACCTCTTCAGGTTAGTCTTTTCCCTTTTTGAGATATAAATTAGTGCTAAGTTTTGATCCATGTTTGTAGGAGACATCTATGAAAGTTTAGTTCTTTCTTTGGATAAAATGATAGTTTTACTGGGGTCTTGATTTAATATTGATCATGTTTTTGATGAAACAGGATGTTTTGTTAGTTCCATAAACCAATATTGTCTCATGTTGTAATATGAAATATAATATTAGTCCCTCTCTCTATGTATTTCTTTCTTTCTTTCCTTTTCTTTAATTTTTTTCCTCTTTTATTTATTTATTTAATTTTTTTTTTGAGTACTGAGTTGATGGTGAATTTTATGCTTGGGGAAATTGCAGTTGCATTTAAATCAAGGGAGGATCATAGGAAGCAGATGGAATTAGAGGAGGCACGAAAGGCCGGACTTGCACCAGCTGAGGTTGATGAGGATGGGAAAGAAATTAACCCTCACATCCCACAGTATATGTCATCAGCCCCTTGGTATTTAAATGCAGAGAGACCGGTACTTACATATGCGTATATTGCATTTTTTTTTTAATTCAACCTTTTTTTTAAAAAAAAATTTTGTATAAAAGTCTTAATGATCTTTTTCCTCATTTTTAGAGTTTGAAACATCAAAGGAAATGGAAATCTGATCCAAATTATACAAAGTCATGGTATGACAGAGGTGCAAAGATTTTTCAGGCTGACATGTACAGGAAGGGGGCTTGTGAAAAGTATTCTCTCTCTCTCTCCCTCTCTGTCTGTTTCTCTCTGTGTGTGCGTGTTTGTGTGTTGTGGGGGGGGGGTATGGGTCTGCATTTTTTTAAAAAAAAAAAAAAAAAGGTGCACACATGTTCCTTTCCGTTTGCAAACTGCTTATCGTAATAATATGGCGTTTACTTTGAGTAAACTAGGGAGTTGAATGGCCATATGCTTGTATGTGCTCTTCGTGTATTCCAATAGTTTGAAAAGTCAAATTGATTAGTTTCCAATTCAATATTTAACTGAGCTCCAAAATGCAATAGTTAGCAGGTGTGCTAAGAATGTGCTTCATAATGTTTCTGGGGATTCTTAATCTGTTTGCATATATATGTTTAGTATCATGTGTTGGTGTTTCTGATGAGAGCTTTTTGGGTGTTGATTTAAAGAATGAGAAAGCACTAAAAGATAAAAATTTTAAAAAAATAAAAATAAAATTGAAAAATAAAAAAATAAAATTGATCTAGATCCTTTAGGCTGCTGAATGGCTAAGCTACTAAATTACATATTAAATCTTATTTTCTAGTTACTCATGTACTGGTTCTGCTTCAGTCTTTGACGAAAGCGACAATATTTGCTAAGATTCACTGGTAATTGTTTCAGGTTTTGAAGTTCTTTGAATACCAGTTCTGTATGTGGAGTTTGTTCATTTTGAATAGAACAAACTTCATTTTGAAAGCATTTTCTTTACTTGTTTTGAGTTATTGCGACAGGAAGCCTTGGAGTTTCTGCAATTTCACTTGGACTATCAGATTGAATTGCATAAGTTTTACTGATATAAAATTTATAACTTAGCCAACCTCATATCAAGGAGTTCCCCTCTATTTCTTCGACTCTGAATAGGATTACTCAAAGATGTATTGAGTTTTTGGTAGTGTAAGACGTTGCTTGGTCGATGGGTGATTTTGATATTCTATTATAGATCTTGGTGCAAATTGGTTGCCTGACATTGATGCACATGCGGGTTTTAGGCTTTTCAAAATATCACATGGTTGAGATTGTTGTGTATGGAAAAATGTACTTCTTCTAATACCTTATTGACATACGCGTGATATTACTCTGCTTTGGCATCAATAAATGCTCGGTTATCGTGTTTCCATTTGAAAGGGTGGGGGGATTTGGTGCTTTTTTGTAACTAATTTTGGATTTAACAGGGTCTTGTTTGACAATAAGGTTTAGTAACTACTACTATTCTGATGCCTCTGTTTTATTGTTATTCTAAATCTTATTCCTTGATATTTGTGGTATGCGTTTTAAGGATGCTTTCCTATCTATTTCTGATCTTATCATGTGCTTCTGCAGTTGTGGTGCTATGACACATAATGCTAAAACATGCATGGAAAGGCCCCGCAAATTGGGAGCAAAGTGGACAGGAAAAAGCATTGCTCCTGATGAGAAGATAGAGATATTTGAGCTGGATTATGATGGTAAACGAGACCGCTGGAATGGTTATGATGCTGCATCATATAAACATGTGATTGAAAGGTATGAGGCAAGGGATGAAGCAAGAAAGAAATATTTGAAGGACCAGCAGCTTAAGAAGTTGGAGGAGAAAAATAATAATCAAAGTAAAGATGGGGTCAGTGACGATGAAGACAATGAAGATGCTCTGAAAGTTGATGAAGCCAAAGTTGATGAGAGCAAGCAGATGGATTTTGCAAAGGTAGAGAAGCGGGTGCGTACTACAGGTGGTGGAAGTACTGGGACTGTCAGGTGAGTTAATTTTTCTTTCTTTCTCTTCTTCTTTCTCTTTCGAAGTGCACTTTTCCGTGTCTTTATGTCAAATATTTGCAAGGTTGGTGGGAGTGGGAGTGGGAGCGGACTATGGGTTTTGGATTTAAGCGGTTTAGATTTCCTGTAATCTTTCATTCTTATATATTATATAGTCTTACTGGAATTTATTACAATGAAAATTCTATATCTGTTAATTTTCCTTTTCGATCAGGAACTTGCGTATTCGGGAGGATACAGCAAAATATCTTCTCAATCTTGATGTCAATTCTGCCCACTATGACCCCAAAACTCGGTCTATGCGTGAGGATCCACTTCCAGATATGGATCCAAATGAGAAGTTTTATGTTGTAAGTATTGTTCACACTTCACAAACCAACTTATGTTCTTGCGTTTTATGGCGACTAGCATAATATTTTTATATGAGTATTTTGTCATTTTAATGTTGGGTTTATTTAAACTGTAGGGCGATAATCAAAACAGAGTTAGTGGTCAAGCTTTGGAGTTCAAGCAGCTTAACATTCATGCTTGGGAAGCATTTGATAAGGGTCAGGACGTTCACACGCAAGCAGCTCCTTCACAAGCTGAATTACTTTATAGAAATTTCAAGATAAATAAAGAGAAATTGAAGTCTCAGACCAAAGAAACAATTATGGAGAAGTATGGCAATGCAGCTACAGATGAAGCACTTCCTAGGGAACTTTTATTGGGTCAAAGTGAGAGAGAAGTTGAATATGATCGTGCTGGACGGATCATAAAGGGTCAGGTACGGAACAACAATCTAGAGTATTTTTTGAACTGAATCAATGCCGTTGTAATACTGGTTATAATTTGTTACTAATTATAAAGTACTGTTAAAGCTTTAGTCGCTAATTCATTCTGAGCTGCTGCTTCATTTATATCTCCTCCTTGGGAACTGTATCATCCCAATCCTATGCTTTTTTGAAATTTTTTTTTTATTTCTTTATTTGTTTCCCTTTGTGAGCAGAATTAGGGAAAAGGTTTTAGTCTTCACTAGGTCATTCTTTGCCTTCGGGATGCGACTCAGTTTCTATTTCTTTCATCTAATTTTGAAGTGCACAGAGGGTTGCCCTTGTCTGATTTTCTGTATTGGGAAGGAAAAAATGAGGGTTAGGGTTTGGGGAGGCAATATAGATTGGATTGTTTTAGATGCAAAAGAAGTCCGTGGTAGTAATTCTTCTGTTTCTGTTTGTTATTGGTTATAAAAACAACGCTTTTTTTTTTTTTAAATATTAGTGGAGACTGAGTGGTTCTCTTGATCATTGCCAAACAAAAAGAAAGGATTCAAGAAATTATGTTTTAATGATGAATTTGCTTTACTAGATAATGTCAACATTATTCTGTTTTTTCTCTCTAGTAATTAGGGCGTTTAAAACCCAGAATTGTATGGCCTGACATGGTGATGGTATGATATTTATAGGAAACATCACTTCCTAAGAGCAAGTACGAAGAGGACGTCTACATAAACAACCATACCAGTGTTTGGGGCTCCTGGTGGAAAGATCATCAGTGGGGTTATAAGTGCTGCCACCAGTTGGTCAGAAACAGTTATTGTACAGGCGCTGCAGGAATTGAAGCTGCAGATGCTGCAACAGATCTTATGAAGGCTAACATTGCCCGTAAAGAGGCTGAAGGAGGTTGGCATTTTCCCTTCGATAATTTACATTGAGCAATTTAATGGATCCCATGTCATTGTGGATATATAATATTAAACTAACAGGGTTTCAAGCTTTTGTAAGCTTATAGGTGTTATATATGATTTCCTAGTTTCACAAAAAGCTTTATGGATCGGAAGAGCGTTGATTCCAGAAAATAGTAAAAACCCATTCTTCCCAACTTCCTTCTTACTGTTATAAGAACAATGGATGTCCTGTTGTAGTAGAACTTAAGCATATCTTCTAATAAATCAATCATGATAGCTTATACATGACATCTAGCAGCATATCATAATATCATAGTCTACGGATGTATTGTTTGTACAACGTGGTGTGTCATCACTTTTATGTCAACAAATACCATATTATCTTGGTACATTTTTCTTGTTCACATAAAATGTTACTAGTACTTTTTCTTGTTTGCGTTATAAATTTTACTGCAAAACTAACAAATTAGCATTGACTTCGGTTATTTTCCTTTCGGAACCAGATATGCCTGCATCTCCTCAGGAGAAAAGACTTGCTACTTGGGGCTCAGAAGTGCCAGAAGATTTAGTTTTAGACGAGGAAAAACTGGTTGAAGCACTTAAGAAGGTAATTCTATTTGTCATGCTTCTTTGTATGCTCTTGGGCAATTGTTCTCAGGAACCAACCCCACCCACTCTGAGAAAAAGAGAGAAAAAATTGTTAATCTATCACTTCCTTTTATTTGCATTTGACAGATTTGTTTATTTGGTTCAGGAGGATGAAAGGAAGAGAGAGGAGAAAGATGAAAGAAAACGCAAGTATAATGTGAAGTGGAATGACGATGTAAGCTTATTTTTCTTATCCTACCACGAGTTTGTGTTGCTACTGAATTTTTCTAACTCATAATTTTTTGCAGGTTACACCTGAAGAGATGGAGGCATACAGGATGAAGAGGGTTCATCACGACGATCCAATGAAGGAGTTTCTTAGTTGAAAGTTGGATTACTAGATTCTAAAATCGGTATTTTGTCAGAGTTTGTGTGCAGATTATGTACAGTGGTGATGCGGATTATATGCTTGCATTGTGATGTGCAGATTACTATTGTGTAGCATATTATATGCATTGTACAACTTTGTTATTTTCTTTTCTTGATTAGGACGTACTAGACTACTAGCTGCAAATTGATATATCTATATTTGATAATCTAGCTATTTGAAGGGCTAAATATTAGTTTGTTATTATAAGGTATCCTGTATCAATCAGACGGAGGGTATCATCATGATTTTTCTCTCTCAACTAAATTTACATTAAAGATGAAATTTAAATTACAAACGGAACAAATAAAGATGCTATTACCTATTACCTCCATCCCACAAAGATAAACCTGATTCTAATTGCCACATGAGTTAAGAAAAAGTTAATTTAGGTATTGAAAAAGTAATTTTAAGATCATTTTTGTAATTTATATTTTTATTTATGAATTATTACAATTTAATAATTCTATTTTATTTATAATAATGCACATTAAAAACTTCATTTGTTTTAAACTTGAATCCACTAAATTCGCTAAAGTGCTCATTTAGAAAAATGTAAAACTATTGGAAGCGATAAAGTGGTGCTATTATGGTTTCTTAAAAACCAATAGTGATTTTTTGACACGCGGTACGTGTCTTTGCACAATAAGCCAGTGTTTGGCGCCATTGGCACCTTATGACAGTGGACGCTCAACTGGAACGGTTCACTACAAATTCCTTTAGTCAAATACTCCAGCATGCATTTTATTGTGCAATAAATGATAACATGGATTAGTGTAATAATGAGGAAACTCATATTTATTGCTTTTAAAGTTGCAATATTAACCAAATGGGTATGAAAAGGTCTTGGTCATAGCAGACAACTTTGGTACTGAATGAATTGGGGAAAATCTACATACCTATGTTTCAACCCGGATTCAACACCTTGACCATTTCCTTATTCTAGTTGAGTTGAGTTTTGAAAATATAAATATCTTTTATTTTCTTTTCTAGTTGATAAATCTTTCTTTAGATCTTTCAAGTTTTATTTTCCTTCACTCCTGAATGTTGTGGTATGCAGAGCAGGTATGCCAATTATTCGGTG
Organism: Nyctanthes arbor-tristis; assembly: GCA_963692815.1. NCBI lineage: Eukaryota > Viridiplantae > Streptophyta > Magnoliopsida > Lamiales > Oleaceae > Nyctanthes > Nyctanthes arbor-tristis. The sequence goes on from CAVNYN010222473.1 coordinate 110,685, forward strand.
AACATTATTTGTTCTTCATAGATTGGGAATGTTGCTGAAATCAAATGCAAATAAGGGCAAGACATCAGGTGATCAATTTGTTTCTTCAAGGAAAACAGTACTGCTTGAAGGTGGAAATGGTTGTGTTGTTGAAGATTTTATTCATATCCACTATATTCTATTCTGGTACATTATGTTTTTCCTTTTAAAGTAAACAAAAGCGTGACTGAGGAAAAAAAATTCTCTTAATTGTGCACGTATTTGAGTTTTTGCTCATGTTTGGTGGAGCTTCCAACTCAAAAAGATGGAGAGGCTATGGCAGATGATCATTGTGATTATGCTAATAGGAGCTGTCGCTTGACCATCGTAAGTTTATTGAAAAGTTTCCTATTAATAGTTTGACAACTACTCAATTATTATAATTTTTATAATAATAGTAACAACACATTTTAGATACCAGTTAAATCTAACTACTTATTTTGCTTATTATAATTTTCTCTTTTATAAATCAAAATCATAACGTGAACCAAACAGCACTTCGTTTGGTCGCTTCAATGCTTCTAGTGTTCTCTTTCTAGTCACACGAGTAATCATTAACGTTGTTTGCTCATCCTCCCATATAAGATCATGTCTTCACATAAAAACTAAAATGTTTCCATTTCGACCCCTGTCTTGGGGATTCTTGTGCCCCCGAGTGTTCCAAAGATTTTAGAAAAATCAATGGGGGAAGAGAGAAATTATCATTCACAATAAGGGAGGTTTATCCCATGCATAAAAAACACTAAATACCAGTCTGTCCCTCTCGTCCCTTTCTTTGATGCAAGAGTCTCCCTCCTTCCTTCATCTGATCCAATTATTTCGCTTTTGATTTCATCTTACGGCTGAATTCCACCACCAGAAAGACGTATACTAGTATATGAATGAAAATTGAGAGAAAGTTCAAACATATGAGGTTTGAGTTATTATTACATGAACTCCTATTTGAAACAAATTGAAGTTCTTTATGAGATAACAAATGTGCAGAATGAAGCAGACACCCATGCTCAGCTCACCATGGAGTACAGAAATGTTGATCGGGATGCAGAAATTACCACCCAAAAGCCCTCTCAACAGACTGATTCTGGGGCACGCTCATCTCTCTGGCTAAAGTTGCAAAATCTACAAAAAGACGGAGAAGAAACTATAAAACTGCATAAAGCTAAGGTCTGTATATGTTTGTTTTTCATATTTGATTTCAGTAGTTTTAGGGGAAAACTTGTGTCTTCTATGATTTGATAAACTTGCAGAAACTTCGGCTTGAAATAGCATACAAAGAGGAGGTTGATAACATACGTAAAAAGTATGACATATTGCTTCAGCAAGCAGAGATGGAACTTATGGAGAAGAAAGAAATATTCATAAAAAATCTACAACGAAATCCACTACCAAGGAAAAAAATTTACTCAATTTCAGATGAACAAAGAACATAACTATCATTAGATCGCTTTCATAAGGTAGATATATTAAAGTAATCTTGTATTTTACAGTGATTGCGAAATCTTTGATAGATGAAAAGAATCAAGAAGGTTGGGAGCAGAGTGAAAGAAACGATGTGCCAATAACGAGCTCAATAGACCCTTTGACAACAGCTAAAAGAAACTGTGTGCAAAGTGGTCCACCCATAATCAGAACATTGCAAGGGTAGGTTCTTAAGGAATTTTTCAGTTCTTCAAACCCGAATTTCCCTTTCTATGACATTCTTCAAGCAGAGTATGAACTAAGGATACCTGCTCCACATCTGAGAAATCTAGATATCTGATTATCAACACAGTTTTCTCTGTGTTTTTGGTTTGATTATAGTTTGATACAGAATAGTCCAATGGCAATAGTTTTTTACTCTATAATTGCAATGAAATGATAAGAGTTTCTTAAATATTGTTTTATTTTAAAGAGCATCAGAAACAATTTGAAGTTTTTTAATTTTAAAGAGCATCAGAAAAAATTTGAAGTTGGAACATTCATTTTGATCTATGTTAAAACACGCTGACTTTTTTTTTTTCCCTCTCTTGATCTCGAGTTTAGAGCATCTTTAATGCAACCATGGATTGGAGATGTGGATTAGGATGATACATGAAAGAGGGATAGAGAGGAGATATGAGTCACCTACAAAGTAGGATAAATTCACCAGATCGTGTAATAAGTTCACATAATATCAGTTTCTCATTCAGCTCAAATTGAACTAAAAGAAATTATGTGCTTATTTGAGGGAGTTCTTTTTAAATAAAAAAATTGATTACAAAGTCACATATTTTACAAGATGCACATGTAGGATATAAATCTCAACAACTCATCATCATAAATGCTCTTCCGATCTTTTTAAACAAAAACATTTTATGAACACCCGCTAATTATCACTTGCGTTTTTTTGGGGAAAAAATTTTTGGTACCCGTGACTCTGGGGTTTTTTTGTGTTGATGCTTGACACATAACCTGATCAAGGAGCTTGAACAAGATTTTTAGCAAATTTGATTTAAGACTGGGTTCCTATTACTAGAATTTTTTGGGTTGTTTTCATAAATGGGGACCACATCCATGCCATTTACGTGCAAACTGCAAACAGTGGCGGGCGCATTACCTAAACCTGAAAATTACAGCAGCAGTTTCCTCAGTATGGCAGCAGCTCCAGGCCTATATATCCCAGTATGTATGCACCAGTTGCAACAATACTGCTTGTTCCCCACTCCTCTTTCACACAACAGTATTTCTCGAGATATTTTGCAAATTCTTCCATTACAAGGTAATTTTGCAGGAGGACCATCTGTTTTTTTTCTTTTCTGCTCTGATTTTTAGTTTTGGTTGTTACCTGGAACCCCTCTGTTTAGTTGCCCGGGAACAGGGGATTCATTGAAATTTGAGGAGTGAATCGGGAGTCATGATTTTGCGATGCATTCAACATTCATGGTTTATGTACATCAAAAAAAATGTAGAGGTTTAGTTTTCCCCATCTTTTCTTGCCATTTTATTCTAATTTTTTGCACAAAATGCAGAGAAGGGAACACAACTAGTGATACAAAATATGCAGGGAAAATGAAAAAGGGAAATGATTGACTAACCAGAGATCCTAGAAAATATAGGAAAACTTGAAGGAGGGGGGGGGGGAGAAATGAGAATAATGAAGTCTTACAAAGAAGAAAGGAGCACCTTAATCCTTATATTCTTTTCTAGTTGATTAAGGTGCACCTCAATACTTGTTGACTGTAGTATTTACATGCAGAGCATCCTTAGAAACTCCAGTCAACAAGTCTAGTATGTTCACAACTAATCAGAGTTTGTCAGTTCCTTATTTGAATTTCTTGGTGTCACTTCTTTGCCTGCTCTCTCTCTCTCTCTCTCTCTCTCTCTCTGTAGTTCATCTTCGTTCTTTAGTCTATATTGTAGGTGTTCACATTATTTGGTCAGGATTAACTTACAACCTGAAGTTGTCTTGCATAACTCAGCGTGTGAGGATGAACGGGTAATGAGTTAGTTTTTCACATCTCGTAATCAGATCAAACATATTCTTTCGCACGACAGTATTTCTCGAGATATTTTGCAAATTCTCCCATTACAAGGTAATTTTGCAGGAGGACCATCTGTTTTTCTTCTTTTCTGCTCTGATTTTTAGTTTTGGTTGTTACCTAGAACCCTCTGTATGGGGAACTTGTTAATGCTTAATGGCAATACATATCAACTTCGACTTGGTAAAGAGACGTCATAACATTCTCAGAGTATTCTTTTGTGGACAGAACTAGCAGAAGTTGTGAACATGAAAGGGTAACAAATGGAAAGTGAAGAAACTAAAGCGCTTTCTGAAGTTGGCTCTAGAAAATGGAAGAAAAACAAGCAGGGAAGAGTATATCAAACTTCAAAAATGAAGTGGCGAAATGGTCGCAGGTACAGAGAGTTTCTGCAATCAAACGCGAAAAGAGCCTACAGATCAGGTGAATTGTTTGTTGATAAACCCACACCCCTCCAATTAGTTGGTTACTATGCAGCATGATACCATGTACTGTTAGTTCATGAAATTCTAACACATACTTCCTGTTTCTTTGTGATTTTTCCAAGTCTTAATCATCTGAATATTGTATTAAAGTATTAACCAACTGCATTCAGTGCTTCAATATATGTTGAATATCAAGTAAATTACGTGGAAAACATTGCTTTAAGAAAGGTGGAAACAATTATAATGCTGAAGATCATCTCAGTAAGGCACTTCTTTATCCATTTTTTCCTACATACCTTTGAAAAATATCACCTTCTAAAGTTGATGATGTCACGCCCCCGTTAACTTTACAATATTTCCGATTATCTTAGGGAAATTTACAAATTCTGTAGCGGAAGCTTTTATTCAAATAACGGGGACGGGACGTGCGAAACAATACAATTTATCTTATCTTACTGAGTTTAATAGATAAAGATAATTTCATAAGTTAACAAATCGTCAACTTTGTAAAGAAACATTACAACTAAGTTTTTCAAGAAAATATATAAATACAAGAAGTTGTATTAATAAACATATTTCATTGATTACAAAGGTGGGCCAAATCATTAGAAAACTTTTACAGTGAGAAGTAGAGCTCAAATCAATATAAAGATTATAACTCACTATTTTCTTATATATTATAAGATGTAAAAACATATATACTATAGGGGTGGGTATAAAAGTATTAAATTCGTGGTAGTTTCAATGACAGGTTTACACCACATGCACAACTCTACTCCCATTCGCGAGCACGATCCAACTCTCAGCTTACCCTACTTTTCAATTGTTATGACTCCAATTATCTACAAAAATTGTAATAAATGGGGAGTGAGTACGAAGTACTCAGTGAATAACATAAATCTTTTGATTCACCTTTCGTTTAGGAAACTCATTTCTAAGAAAATACATTGCATGTACAAAGCTTTTCAATGCACAAAAGGGCCCTATCGCTAGTTAAACTACTACTCGTGGTGCGCGCCAGATTCAATTCAATTAAGTGGATCTACAATGAACCCCGGTAGACCCATACCGAGATTCCAATTCAAAGCAAACACCACACTAATCTTCCCTATTCCGGGATCATTGAATAAGTCATAGTGTAGGAAACAAATCAGAATGGCCAAGACCACACAGTAAGGCCATACAATCACAAAGCAAATC